>CALYLW010000149.1:706036-826036 GCA_944989445.1 Ampullaceana balthica | reverse complement strand
CAAGTCCTGTTACTTTCAGCGCCATTAGCCAAGTCATGTTACTTTCAGCGCCATTAGCCAAGTCCTGTTACTTTCAGTGCCATTAGCCAAGTCCTGTTACTTTCAGCGCCATTAGCCAAGTCCTGCTACTTTCAGCGCCATTAGTTAAGTCCTGTTACTTTCAGCGCCATTAGCCAAGTCCTGTTACTTTCTTCTATAAACTTCTCGTCATTCCCCCCCCCCTCAAGGCAGACCAGTGAATGTAACGTCAAGAAGACTTTCTCATCAAAGAAACTAAAAGAAAAAAAAGTTTAAAAAAGAAAACTAGGCTGTATGTGTAATCTAATCAGATAGGAATGCAATAAAGTAAAACTTTTCCATAAAATACATCGTTGAGGAATTACTACAAGTGACAAATAAGCTGGTCAGCCTCAGACATAGTGAGTAACTTGTAGAGGAGACTGTTGTCTCAGACATAGTGAGTAACTTGTAGAGGAGACTGTTGTCTCAGACATAGTGAGTAACTTGTAGAGGAGACTGTTGTCTGTTGTCTTCTAAGTTGTTTGCACTTGCATATTTAATTATTGTATAGTACAAACAAAACAAAACAAAAAAGAAAGAAAACTTTTGGAAAATTGCGTCCATCTTTTGTATATTTCAGTAATTCGTTGAATAAATGAGTTCATTTTGTCCACCATGTGGTGAGTTGGATTTCGAGGGGCAGAGTACTAAACCGCTTTTGGCCATGCCCAAATATTGGGAATTATATTCACACAACTGCAATTCTGGATTTTCAAGGGTTCTTTAGCGATTACGAGTGAGTAGGCAATGTTACATAACGCCGATACTTTTGCTCCATATTAGAGAAGAAGTTAACGTAACGCTTGATAATCTGTTCAATTAAACATTTAAAAAATGCAAAGTTTGTACATGAATGAAAAAGAAAGACTCCAAAAGGCCATTTCAACATGCCTAAAAAAATCAAGAATTCATTAAACTTTCCCCGGGAAACAGCCTAAAAGCCTCATTTTTCAAGTTATCTTGTTTTCGTCTGGCCGCTATGAGTGAAGATTCATTTCAACATGAAAAAATGATTTTTTTAAACAAATCAAAATGGCATTTTCCTCCGTGACGGCAATTCCAACGCGATGTTGGCCTATTTGTAATAAATCCAGTTTCAACGTATTCACCAGCTTCTCAGCGATACGTTGGGAAGAAACATCAAAACTAACATCTGGTTAACTTAAATAAATTTCAATTATTATGAAACGAGCAACCAAGCCCGTCCAAGGACGATCCGCCACCGTTCGGTGGCATGTTGTAACTATATTTAAAATAAATAACTCGTAAAAACAGAGCTCTTGACTATAAATCCCAACGCGCATAACTCAAAATAAAGTCTTGGAAGAAATACTGCACCAAAAATAACTCGTTTTGAACGTCCGCGTAAACTTGATATGATTGGCTGTAGGAGTCATGTGTGTTTGAGAGACGAATCGCTATAGATTATAGATGATCGGACAGAACTTAGCCTTTTATTATATAGGATAATTTAAAAAAATACTTTTCACTTTATTGTTAATCCATGCGCGTTTGGTGCGTAATGTAATGTAGAAAACACAAGCGGTCTGAAAGTGTGCGGTTGTGCACCTGGGGTGAGGGTTAGCTACAGAGGAGGGAGATGAAAATCTTAATATAGCCCATGGGGGTGATAGCGGTGTGCATTTGCGTAGCTGATGAGGGGCTACGGACCACCACTTTCAGTAGCACTGCTTTAGCGGACTTACGTAATTCCAGGCCAATCCCTCTATAACTCATGGCGTTTGCCAGACAGACAGGCTGGTCCATCAGTATCAGGACGATATTTCGTTGTTTAATTTAGACTTCGTAAATTTTACTGAAAAAAAACCCAGCTCGACATCACTATATGTGACAAAATGTGTGCCGACAATTTTGGTAAGACTTATGAGACCACATGCTGGATTAATGGATAAAAACAGTTCTCTTTTTCAAAGGGCTTAAAGTATTCGTTTAAATGAAAATCATTCTTATGGCTTTTCTATCTCTTAAAATATCAAGAATTAATTTTAGAAAATTAAAATAATATATTACAATATATTAAAAAACGCTAGAAATTAGAATTAAATTAATTGTTAAGAATAAGTGGATGCAAAGCTATAATTAACGGAAACCTCAACCGTTCTTTTGAATAAACAATTTATTAATGTATATATGCCTTTAGTTTCATTTTCCTTGCATCTATATTATATTGAATTTTTTTAATGCTAATAAATTATTTTATTTGGAGAAATAATATTATTCCAAATGTGTTTCCTTTTCAGTATAGGGCATTTTTTATTTTATTTTAAAAAAAAAGAAATTTAAATATGAAATTAAAATCCTGTTTTGGAACAAGCTGTTTGTCCCCGGAAACAGAACCCATTTTGGTTACTATTTATTTGTACATCTATACATAAATGTGTATATTTATCACATTCTACTGCTCACATGTCCATCACAATGCCACTTTGAAAACAACAACAAACAACAGCAGTAATAGCCTCGCAAAGACCAATCATGATATTTTGTTTCGTTTCAGTGATCACGCGCTAATGGCCACGCGCTATTGGTCACGCTACACTAATCCCACGCCGTTTATCACGTATCGATGGTCACATGTCACTTTCCCCAAAGCCATATGTCACGCTTCATTAATCATTTATCAATAAGCACCGGTTGTTGTTAACGGCCCAATGAGTGTTTGGAACACCTCACAGGTAACAGAAATTGAAATGCAACAGGTCAAGCTCGATGGCCGATGGATCGCTCGAAAACATATATATATATATATATATATATATATATATATATATATATATATATATATATATATATATATATATATATATATATATATATATATAAATATATATATATAATATTTATAAAAAATAATCGAAAGTAACCTAACACGTCAAATGACATAGAATTCAAGTCATAAGTACATGTTCAATGGACGCTTATTGGCGTCTTTGAAAAGAACATGGCGAGATCTGAGATTTTTTTAACAAAACAGGAAAAAGATATGTAGAGTAATCTCCTTTGTCGTATCTATATATATAATTTTCTTCGTGTTTGGACCCTGCGAGACACCAAGCTGCAAGTATGTTCAACAGATACTAATTTTAGAAAGCAGCGCACCAAATTACTGCACCAATGCATCAAAAGGTGTGCAAATTAAATTTGCACTGTAAAAAAAAATTATATGACGTCATTGTTTTCGCTGATATTTTAATTTTGTAAAAAGGGAACAATGTAAAAAGTTATAAAATAATTTGTGTACATTTCAGAAAGTTTAATATTTCGTATTGATCAAAGAAGGACAAGTTAGTTGGGATTTTGAAAATGGTGGGCGCGCCCTAAAAAAGTGTATTTTTTCAAAATAAATAGATTTCAGCTGAACGCTTCCGTCATTTTTTAAGGGTGATACGCCGCGGGTCTCTCCAGAGTTCCTTCTTTTCATTCAATCACAGTCGTTTGCCCAAACCCACCCCATTTTGACAACTGTGTCTTTCAGGAAGTCTTCACCCGTCACTAAATCATTAGCGGCGTATGCTACGCCGCGGGTCAGCTAGTTGCTTATATTGCTTCTCAAGGCCGAGAACACTTCCGTCCTCGATTGGCAAGAGGATTTCTGCCCAGTCAGCACTAGCTTTTTTCTTTTCTTTTCTTTTTAAAATTTTCTTTCTTATTATTAAAAAAAATTCTTTTCTCTCTTTTTTTATTTTTAATTTTTTATATATATTTTAACAACAAAAATTATTTCATTAAACTAATTAATAAATGAATATTTTCATTAATAATTATTGGTAATTGAATTAAACAATATTTTTTTTACAAACTCTTGATATTTATAATCCATATATAAATATACCAAAGTGTATTGCCCTTATAATGCAATTTTGGACTGGATCTCACACATTAGTTATAGCTCTGCCCTCTGTGCAATTGAATTTCTGTAATCGGACACATGTTTACAATTTAAACCCTTTGGACGGACATCAGCGTTTAAGGTTTGAAAAAAAGACGCGTGAAATTCTGTTTTTTACAAGCTTTATATTACTGACTTAATATTAACATTTTTTTCTTATTTACTGCTTTAAACTCGACGTTGCTAGACTTTCTCTTGTCGTAGAGACGGTGCTATAGGGTTTTATCACTTTAGTCGATCTGTGTACGGAAGGTTGTATATATTTGAAGAAACATGAAGATATTACGTCAGTAATCTGAATATAATGTTTAATTGCAATAACAGTTTTCTTGTATAGTAAGTTACTTTTGCTAGTAAACTAAATTTTATTATTATTTTATAGGATTATTTCTTGAAAAAAACCTACAATTAAACTTGAACAAAAACTATTAACTTTTGAGTTACTGTTAAATTTTAAAAAAGTTATCATTAAAAAAAAATCTCCTTTATGTTTTTGACCATTAAATCTTAACTTCAAAGTAAATTAAGTAAATTTTGACGAACTAAAAAAATATGAATCTCCTATTTATGTTGTAACAAAAGAAGAGATTTTGAATTAAAATACAAAGTTTTAGCACACTACAAGTGCAATATTCTTTACCACGTTATTTTATTGTCATATTTATTTTAAGTGTATAATTGGAAATATTATCTGCATTAAATATTTGAAACTACTGCAGTGATTTAAAACAATATGTCTATCAACATCCATGTTTATCAGATGTATTACAAAATAACCCTAGGATCTCAAGAGAAAATATTTGACATTACAGATAAAAGATTAATAAAACAAACACGTAAAAACAAAGTTTTAGACTATAAATCCCTTATTTATGAGACATAACTAACAGTATTGATTATTTTCAAACGCGACAAGCATTTACAGACTGAATCTGTCTTAACTCAACTTTGCTTCACAACCCTGGGGGGGGGGCGAGTTCAGCATGACACGTAAAATGTAAACAAAAGCACGCCGGTACTTCGATGAGTCGACGTCAAAGCGTCAACTCAAACTCTCACGTGGGAAAAAAAACCAATAACAAACCGTGAATTTGAATTACATAGGTTATATAAGGATAAACTAAAAATTCATTAATTTAATTACGGTACGTTCGATCGATCTGAAATTTTGATACGATGCATTGTTAGGTGACACGGGTCCGTGTGCCAAATTTCAGCTCGATGGCTTCACGTCAAGTGGGTAATTTTTGTCTTTTGTTTTTCCGCCCGCCCAAGACAGAGAGAGAGACGGCGGTGAAGTTAATAGAAGGGATTTTTAAAGTTCAATAGCTATCGTTGTAAAATCACTTCCAAACACCCCCTTTATAATGTCGTCCAACCCAGTAGTGGCGTAGGTGGGCTAGGGCCACCTGGGGCAAGCCAAAATTTCTGGCGCCCTATTTTCACTGGAAATACTACCAAGTTGGCCGACAATCCCGCCCCTCCATGTACATAATAAAACAAACCCGTAAAAACAAAGTTTTTGACTATAAATCCCTTATATATGAGTCATAACTAACAGTATTGATTATTTTCAAACGCGACAAGCATTTACAGACTGAATCTGTCTTAAATCAACTTTGCTTCATAACCCTAGGGGAGAGGGACCGAGTTCAGCATGACACGTAAAATGTAAACAAAAGCACGCCGGTACTTCGATGGGTCGACGTCAAAGCGTCAACTCAAACTCTCACGTGGGAAAAAAAAACAATAACAAACCGTGAATTTGAATTACATACGTCAGGGCTGTCCAAACTTTTTGCATGGTGGGCCATATTCCTTGATGTAAAGATATTCGCGGGTCGGATTAAAATAATATTAAAGAAATGACGTATGTTGGGAAGTTTTTATCCAAAATTTTAATATGAAGGGTTAAATTAAGATCTTGAATGCAGTAAATAGGTGTAGTCAGGCTCAATGCCACTGGTTTTGAAACGCATGTTATCACGTAGTTGAGAGTCATTTATTCTCTTCCACACACAGTTCTTGATAAAATTCATAACTGAAAATATCTGCTCACACAAGTATGTCGAGCCAAACAAGCTGAGCATTTTCATAGCAAATGTTCGAATCTCTTTGAATCTCTCTTTATCCAGCTGACTGTAAAATTCAATGAGAGAAAGCTGTTGTTGTCTCCTGTGACATTCAGCATCGCTTTGCAACTCAATTAGTTCCAGCTGCAGATAGTCTGGAGCATTATGCGGGTCAACAGAGATAAGTGAAGATAAACTCATGATTTCCTCTTCAATAGTTGCAAAGTCCTGAGCGCGTCTTTGAAATTCATCAGAAAGGGATGGGATATCTTCAAGATACCTGTGTATTTTCTCATTTAAGCTTCTTTCTGGAAAACATGTCCTTATTTCCTGTAGTGAGGAGAAATGTTTGGTATTTGAAACAGTTGACTTTCAAAAAGTTGCAGCTTGTTCCGAAAGTGCATTTCCCGGACTAAGCCATCTTAAATTACTGTGATACACAAAATCTCCGTATTCTCTTTAGATGACAAGAAGAAACATCTGAAACTGGCGGTTAAACAGGGCCTTAGAGCGAATAGAGTTTATAAATTTTATCACTTGCTTAATGGCATGATCACATCTAAAATGTTTGGCACAAAGAACTTGTTGGTGAATGATACTATGAAGTTTAAAAGCCACCCTCTTCGCTGACTTTGTTACATTTTTTAAAGGTAAGATAAAGACTGAGTTACCGGTTTTTTTTAATTTAAAATTTTAGGACCATGGGGTTAAAATGAGAAAATACTATCACACTTTTATAGCAATTTTCAAGATTTTTACAAATAAATATTTCAATATTTATCCATTAATTCATTCAGATAGAATAATTAGACGGAATTTAATAATATTCTGTATGTAAGGAGCGGCTGTAAAAGATAAGATAGAAATTATTAAACTCTGTATATCATGGATAAGTTAGGAAAAAAAATATTATTTTGTACCATGTACCGTACATTAAACAAACGTTTTGAATACAAACAAAGCCGAAAAGTTGTTTCAAAAATTTTGATACAAAAAACTGTTTACATTTTTAAGCTCACCGCCGCCATATTCGTTGCAGCTTCCGAGCCCACGAAAAAAATGATGTAATCGATTTTTACGGTAGGCGATCAAAGAATTTCATACACTAAACTACATCGGATTTTTAAAAATGCATTTCCTCGTTTTTAAAAAATAAAACGTGATCAATTTTCGCCATCCTTTGACGTACTCAAAATAGTAGAAAATTTTGACTTTACTTAAAAATATAATTTCATTACTTAAATAATATGTCAGTCAATTACTTATTTCAGATGAGGCCGTGGGCCAGTAAAAATTGCTTCGCGGGCCGGTTTTGGCCCGCGGGCCGGACTTTGGACACCCCTGACATACGTTATATAAGGGTAAACTAATGATCTGAAATTTTGATACGATGCATTGTTAGGTGGGACGGGTCCGTGTGCCAAATTTCAGCTCGATCGGATCACGGGAAGTGTGTCATTTTTTACTTTTGTTCTTCCGCCCGCCCAAGACAGAGATGACGACAGACAGAGAGAGACGGCGGTGAAGTTAATATAAGGGATTTAAAAATAACTTTATTTCTTTAAAGATACTCGATAGTGTCAATTATTTTTATTAATGACAATCATTATAATATATTTTGTCATTGGGTTGAGGACAGAGATATTTACACAAGTAGTATACACAATAAACCATCAAAACTGTTGCACTGCAGACGTGGAACATTAACTTCTCACTTAGGAACAATATAACAGAGAAATTTAACATGACGAATAGAAATTTGTTTGAGAGTACATGTAATTATGTTTAAAAACGACTTACGGGAAATAAGCGCCACATTTTATGGCTGCAATAAGCGCCATACTTTATGGCTGCAATAAGTGCCACACTCTATGGCTGCAATAAGCGCCACACTTTATGGCTGCAATAAGCACCACACTTTATGGCTGCAATATGCGCCACACTTTATGGCTGCAATAAGCGCCACAATTTATGGCTGCAATAAGCGCCACAATTTATGGCTGCAATTTGTGCCACACTTTATGGCTGCAATGTTTTTTTAATAAACTGATTTTACAGCAGATTTAAAGTTCACTTTATATTTATAATTAGTAGGAGTCAATGACCTTACCCGCAATTGATGAAAATGGCCAAATCTTTCTGATGTAAACTGATGGCTAAACGTTTTGTGTTTATAAAAAATACTAGCTTATCATTAAAATTTGTATTTGTTGTATGGAATACAAAAAAAAATTACAAAAGAAATATATATAAATTAAATGTAAAATAAATTTTAATTGGCTTTAATATTAGTTTTGTTTACATTTAATTTATATATAACTAATAAATATCAAGCCAATTAAAATTTAGTTTTATTAATTAAGGAGGCGATTTTTTATTTAAAGATTTATTTTTCTTGAAAACATTTTTAAATCTTAAGAGCTAAATGCTGTTGAGGCTCTCGTTTTGATAAAAATTAAAGCTATAGAAACGTTCTATTGAACAAAATATAATAAATTTTAATAAAATAAATTAGGGTCTGGGTGGAAAATAAAAGAGGTATATTTTAAGCGTAGGACGCAATTATCTTCTGTATAGAAGGAGCGTCTGTAACAGATACATTTTTAATGAGATTAGACCTTATCATTGCTTTTTGAGATCAACACCTTATATTTTTCTATCTAATTAGATTACGTATCTAACTGTGTTTTTTCTGCTTAAATTGTGAAAACTGTACTTCTCTCAGTAAAATTTGTAACAGTTCCCTAAAATTTAATATTTTAATTTATTTAATAAGATTTTTTGCCCACATTTACACATTTACTTTCATTCAATTTTTAAATTTTTTAATTTTGCCTTAAAATAAATAAATGCAAATAAATTGGCTAGCTCTCTTTGTTTTTTTCTCCTCTTTTTTCTGGTTGCTGATTAAAAAAAATTGTTTTTGTTTTTATGTTTTATTGTCCTCCTTTAAACCACGATGAACACGGAAGGCTAAACTAAAACTTATGTTTTCTTCAGGATTGATTATGTGGTCCGCCCTAGTGCGGCCCTAGACATTTATGCGGCCCTAGACATTTATGCGGCCCTAGACATTTCTTCAGCCATCCGACCCACAGTGAAAAAGAGTTTGTTGACCCTCTGCTAAAGAGAACAACGTAACGTGGAGACGAGCTCGACACTCGTGGAGCTGTGATGCCGAATAATTAACCCATCTGTTGGTACTCAAAATTTTAAAAGCTCTGAAAATGTCTTTCTACGGTTGAGATGGAATGGTGATTATCTTTCAAGATTTTTTCAAGCTCAAGCCAAATGAACTCTTTTATGTCGCAATTATTCGGTCTCGACGTGTGGCTGAACGATAACATAAATCCTGAACAGAGATCCCGTCGCGAGAAATACGGGGAGGTCCTTAAACAATGTGTAAACACCTGAACATGGATAGATGTAAACACAATATCAAGCAGCACACTGTCGAAACCTTGTGGCACTGAAGTGACTGATGAGAGAGTTGTTACTTGAGAGTGTCAAGAGCGTAAAGAGTTTTTTTGTTTGTTTTTTTTGTTCATGAATAAAGAGTTGTGTGTGGACAGTGCATTTGAAAAAAAAATGATATGACCATCTGTTTAAAGGAGAAATGATATAAATTCACGTTCAACGGAAAACAGCTTT
Source organism: Ampullaceana balthica (assembly GCA_944989445.1). NCBI lineage: Eukaryota > Metazoa > Mollusca > Gastropoda > Lymnaeidae > Ampullaceana > Ampullaceana balthica. The sequence goes on along the minus strand of CALYLW010000149.1, from coordinate 816,343 downwards.
TAACACTTCGTCTTATGTGAGTTCTGAAGTTTAATTTTCGCGGTTCAGACTAAGACGGGGCATGTTCTTTTGTAGATTGCTTAACTCTTCAATCCGTATCTTTAAACTTTTATTTCAGATGAAATATTTCTTCTAATATAAATTCATGATAAGAAATTGTCGCTTTTACTAATTCTTCTTTCTGCTACTGATAACGGGTGTGGGGGAGGGGGGCTTTTGGTAATTAGTGATGCAAAAGATAAGAGTTTGTCCTTGGAAAGAAATATTTTGATGAAAATTTTGCAAATAAACAATGTCAAAATTAGAAATAAGAAGTGGACACAGATTACAGATTACAAATAAAAGGAAGACACATATTACCAAAACAAGTAATAAAAACTCGAATGAGTATTTGAGCGCAATTTGTCGATAACAATTTTCGAGACAAATCACTAATAGTGTTCAGCAAGAAAAATAACGATCACACATAATTTTAAAAACAAGTGATTCACGCGCTTCTTTCCGACTTTTTTATTCAATGGAAATCATTCTAGATTACATTAAAAGTCATTTCAAATCAAAATTCTGAAAGTAAACAAAACAAATGCTATCTAAAAATTGCTGCTAAAATTACGGGAGTCGAACGAAAAGAGCTTTTTGAAAAAGTTCTTAATTAACATTATTCTAAATATGATTAGCTATCGTTTGGCGTTTGTTTCAACCTGATAGATGTTATGGTTGCCGAGAAATTGACGAAATACTGATATTATCCGGTTTTTTTATTTTCCAGGAAATCCAGTAAAACTTTTCGGTATTATTTTTTGGCCCGTGCACATCCTTGGGACCTCCTTAACATATTTGCAAATACCCAAACCCGCTATCTGGTATGATTCAGGAGCAGTTGCTTGTGCAAGCTCGAACAGACATTCATACCGGACAGATTTTTTAAACATATAAGCCTAATTTCCCAATGGGGAAATTGCGCTAAAAAGAGGAGGTAACATATTTCCTATAAGTCACATGCTTGTTATTTCTCATGTGTCTTCCACATGGTTGAAACTGATTTGGGGGGGAGGGGGGTAATTCAAAACACGAAAAGTTTTGTTACTTTTAAATATCAGAGGGTTTAGCAGCGTAGATTCCTAGCCTTGCCTCCTGTGCTATACAGACATCTTGTTTAATTTTACTCTTTTAAAAAACACCTTGCCATTTATAAACATTAGTTAAAACAAAACAGAAGGAGAAATAAAAAGGTGATAAGTTTTGTGAGTACTAGAAATCTATTGAATGATCACAACAAAGTTGGCATATTTTTTATTAAATATTTTTGTGGATTTACTCGTTGGGGCGTCATATTCAAAGAAAGGTAACAAGTGTAATAACATTAAATATTGTAAAGAAAATAGATGTGGGTCAACGAATAAAAGATAGAAAACAATAAACACAATTTTTTAACGACAGACCAACGAAAAACAACCAAGAAACAAAAACAGCAAACAAAACTCATTACTAATTGTTTCCAAGCTGTGCGTCACCACGACAGACTTGGAACTGAAGTTTTGTGGAACCATCCTTGTGACAGAGGGTATTAGGATGCCAACAGCTCTTATTATCTCCCGGGACACACCGACTGGCCTGGAGTTTTAACGCTGAAAGCTCGTGTCCTATTTCACTGATAGTAATTTGACTTAGGACGAGCTCATTTCATTAAAATATCGCCTGCTGAGTGTCCTGGAACAAGACCGTCGACAAAGTTCAGGGGCGCGGCTCAACTAGGCTCGAGAGGGGGAGGCCTATTTTAAACTAGTTGTGCACGAGAATACAAGCCAAACGTTTGGTCTTTCCCACGGGGAACAGAAGTGAGTGCACGAGGGTTTTAGCCCTCACAACAGCCCCCACTCTTACCCCAGCCCACACAACACCTTCCACTCTTACCCCAGCCCACACAACACCCTCAGCTCTTACCCCAGCCCACACAACACCTTCCACTCTTACCCCAGCCCACACAACACCTTCCACTCTTACCCCAGACCCACACAACACCCTCCACTCTTACCCACAGCCCGCACAACGCCATCCACTCTTACCACAGTCCCACACAACACCCTCCACTCTTACCCCAGCCCACAAAACACCCTCCACTCTTACCACAGCCCACACAATACCCTTCACTCTTACCCCAGCCCACACAACACCCTCCACTCTTACCACAGCCCACACAACACCCTCACTCTTACCCAGCCCACACAACACCCTCCACTCTTACCCCAGCCCACACAACACCTTCCACTCTTACCCAGCCCACACAACACCCTCCACTCTTACCCCAGCCCACACAACACCTTCCACTCTTACCCCAGCCCACACAACACCTTCCACTCTTACCCCAGACCACACAACACCCTCCACTCTTACCACAGCCCGCACAACGCCATCCACTCTTACCACAGTCCACACAACACCCTCCACTCTTACCCCAGCCCACAAAACACCCTCCACTCTTACCCACAGCCCACACAATACCCTTCACTCTTACCCCAGCCCACACAACACCCTCCACTCTTACCACAGCCCACACAACACCCTCCACTCTTACCCCAGCCCACACAACACCCTCCACTCTTACCCCAGCCCACACACCACCCTCCACTCTTACCACAGCCCACACAACACCTTCCACTCTTACCCCAGCCCACACAACACCCTCCACTCTTACCCCAGCCCACACAACACCCTCCACTCTTACAACAGTCCCTAGTGGCGCTTCTTTCGATTTGTTTTTTTTTCTTTTTTGCTCACTTCAGGTTTTAAAATAAACCTGATTTTTCCCTTTTTTTCTTCTTATAAAAAAACACAAAAACAATAACAAACAAACTGTTTTATATTTCTTGAATAAAATCATCGTAATCAGGGCTTACCCTTGGCCATCTAAAACCTAAATTCCTGAACGAACGTCTATGAGGTATATTGAGATTTAAAAGTAGATTTGGATATTACCCCATTGGCTAAATAATGAATCATTACGATATGCGATGGCTGGTTAAAGTTTTATGCTCAGACTAGATGCAGAATCATTTTAAATTGACCAATTTCAGGGCCAGATGTACAATATACTATACAAGCATCTTTTTTATCATCTTACATGGCAGATCTTTTATGAGCATACAAAATCCCCGGATGATCATTCAGTTTAAAAGATATGGCTTCTCTTTGATGAAGATTTCGCAATGTTCAAAGATGAAGAACACTGTAATTGATTTGTGGAGGCGCTCATTTCCAGCACCATTAGCCATGCGCTTGTTTCCCAAACTCCCTTCATTTTCTTGTAAATGCTGCGTCGCTATCTAACTTCTTGCAGATGAAACATCTCTCTAAGGAATATACCGCGTGTAATCTTATTAGCCATGAAACATATGAGTATATAGGCTCTATTAATGGGGCTGCACCTTGCGTGCAGGCTTAAATCTTTCGCGGATTTATTCCTCGTTGTTTAAGTGCCTGAGTGGCCAATCCAAACAGCTTCATATTGCGACTTCACGCTAGCCGCATTTCTATTCAAAATAATAATAATAATAATAAAATAATAATAATAATAATAAAATAAAAATTCAATACCTTGCATAATGATTTACGAAAATTAAAAAAAAATCGTTTATGTTGCTGTCGAAATACTTTAGGGTTCACTTGATTAAAATGTTCTGTTTTAGATAATACTTTGGTTAAAAAGTATGAACTTTGATTACTTACATGCTGAAAATTAAATATAAACCAATAAACAATAACACATTATTTTAAATAAATAAACGTCACGAGCTAGAATGACATATAAAGGGATATTTTCTATTTCATAATAAAATGCCATGTATAGATAAAATCGTTTTTCATTCGTCTGTTCTCTCGAATTCTGCGCTGACATGTTTACTTGCATGGAAGCTTTGAGATTACTCTCGTAAAGTCTTGGCAATTACCTGGGCAACCTGCACCATCTGTTGGGCGTGCCAGCGCTTTCTATGCAAAGAACGACCTTCCACTTACTTATACGTTTTAATTTATTCTTTCCTCGACAATGGAGTGTTTTTGTAGACCCGTTCAGCGTTACATTTTTTTAAAACAAGATATTTTAATACCTCGTTTAACTTGTTTCCAAATAACTATCCAGGGTGCCGGCTGTGTGTGATTATTTTGAATGAAGAAGAAATTGGTGAATTAGGGAAGGCATACGTGGGCCCGGGCAGCAGCAAACTTTACTGGCTGAGTCATGGATTAGAAATTCATAATTATGATGAAAAAAACTGTACACATTCGTTAAACATAACTTGTTGTTTCGAAACACTATATCCTTTGCTGTTTACCCAATAAACTCTCCATTTTTTTGGGTTAATTTTAGGGCTGTTATCGATTAATTTAAATTTAATCGTTAACTTTTGAAAAATTATCGATTAATTAATCGATAATTTCGATTAAATCCAAAAATAGAAATTTATGACGTCATTAAACTGAACATTTCTCACGGACATTGAAAATTAAGAATATTTAGAACTAAATTTTATGAACATTTGTTGATACTTGATCGGATGTTTGTGCTGAAGGTGGTACGTCACCGATGTATTTGATCCTTTAAAAGAGAATTGTTTATGGCAGTGAACACAGTAAACTTTTTCACCATCTTCGACTTTGCCATCTGCAGTTAGCTTAAAAAATAAATTTTTGCTTAACTTTCTAGTTATATGTTTAAATTTAATTGCGCTGATGCTGTCAGCCATTTTTTAGTTGACGTCTGCCGGTCCACATAAGGTAATAAAATAAATTATAATATTACGCGGGAGAAGTTTGTATGTAAAAATATATAAATTATTTTTAATTATTAATAATTAATGATTTATTAATAAAAAAATTTTAAAAATATTATAAATATTTTCTTTAATTTTAATAGAATTTTTATCGATTAAAATAATTTTAATCGATAATAATTTTTAACGATTAATCGAGAAATTAATCGTTAATTTCCGCAGCCCAAGTTACTTTTATTAATGTGTTATTTTATTTTATTTTAAATATTTATTTATTTACTTTTACTTCTTGATAATTATTTCTCACAATGGACTTAAGAAGTGTGAATTACTTTACATGCAGTGACACTTTTCCATTCCATTACAGTTGAAATTGTACTACTTTTAGACAAGCATACTTAAACAATTAAATATACTTAAATAAAAATGGAGACATTGTCACACTTAGTTACCATTGTCACACTTAGTTACCACAATTTATCTGATATAAACCTTCCACTTTCCCCTGAAGTAAACATTTCAAATATTGTCCCGCCGTTCCGTTAGCATAGCTACTGCGCTAAATATTATATAGTCTTTCTAATACCGTGATTATATTATTCAGCTCTTTTTTTTCATGCGTGTAGAAATTCACCAATCTTAATAGTTTACAAATCATCAGAATCTTTACACGGTAAGTCAGAATGTTAGCACAAAAGGAAGGCAACAAAACATAAGTTTTCAAAGGGGAAGTAGACGGGAATTTCTGGGGGGCCCCCGACTGGCTGCGTCATAATGTAAATTGGTTTCCAGTTGCGCTTCTAAAAAAATGAGTCACTTCCAAAAACTTGATTTGTTGACGGTATACATCTGGTTCATGCAAAGACATGAGTTTTTCATTACTCTTCACAAATTGGCAAGAAGACTCTTGATGGGGCATAGAATTGGGCTGTCAAATGATATTCTGTTACCGTACGTCTCAGATGATATGATATGGGGGCTCTTGGGGGTTGGGGTGGGTATGGCTCACCTGGAGGTGTTTCTTATAGTATGGCTCACCTGATGGGGAGGCTCTTATTTCTTATAGTTATCCTCGCCTAGATTTGAGGTTTTCTGGAAATGATAAATATGAAAAACCTCTTAAAACCTCCATAAACTAATACTCTCCACTATTTCTATTTTTCCCTGTCTTTTTCTTTTTTCCCCCATCCCATTCAAAGAAACGTTACTAAACTTTCTCCTCACATTTTCCGATCTTTAAACGCATTGCCGCAATTGCTATCTTTCTTGTTATAGTTCTTCAACCTCGTTCAAAGGAACAAATACAATTACGAAAGTGTGTATCCTATTTCGCACACCTGAACCGAATATCTTCATCAGCCCTCTTTCACGTGAGAGCGATTCCCATCTAGGTTGGTTTAAGATAAGTTTAAGCATGCACATACCACATTAAAGTAGGCAAATTCCCATGTACCGTAAAAAAAGTTATTTTAACAAAGGGATCCCCTAATTAAGAGGCACAAGGGCACACAGGGGGAAACATTGCGCCCAGAGGATATTTGTCGCCCCTTGGATATATGTTGCCTCGGGGTTTTATGGGGACCTAGGGATTAATTTCACCCACGGGATAAAGGACACAACGGACGGAAGTAAAATACAATGTGAACTGTACAGCCTTAAATATATATTTTTTTATATGAATAACGATTTATACCATAAAATATGCTAATTTTCCCTTTCCCCCATGCTATATTTAACTTATATATTATGTTTTATTGCGACAATTTATTTTTAATTACACTCTTTATAATGCAGAGATTATGTCAAAGGAAAGACTTCTAAAAGGTTAAAAGAGTGCACTTCTAGTTTCGAGATTAACACTTGTATTGTTCTTGATTAATCGGGAATGTTCTTTATCTAATATCTTCTACGAGATGTTTATAAATATGGGTGCATCACTCTTACTGAAAGCTCTAGTATTAATATTATTATTATTAATTGTTGAGGAGTCTGACGTATTTTCTGCATAGTGTTTACTACTTGTTTGGATGTATACAGGCTTGTTACACATTTGTATTTTCAAGATAATATTAATATTTTTAAACTTCAACCCGTTGTTAGATCTGACTTTGTTCAAGTGAACCTTCTGGAAAAAACAACAACACCACTTTTCAGTTCTTCCTCCTCCCCCCCCCCTCCAGATTTGTGACGTATTCCTTTGTTATCCTCTGGCTTTACATCTTCCGAAACTTTCAGGTTTTCATTAGTCTGTTCATCAAGTGCTCAAAAAGTTCCGCAAATGTTTCTGATATAGATATCGTAATTAGTCAGTTGTGGGTAAATTAAACCCCCAAAAGTTGTAGCTACAAGGCACTTTCAAAAATATTTTTTTGTAAAAAAGATTTGTCCACACATCTTTTGTATTTCCAAAACATACAGGATAAATTGTTTTCTCAATATTCTTATTCGTCATCTTCACTTGATTGACGATAAAAAATATATTAAAAAATAACTTAAAAAATAAATTTAAAAAACCTTACAATCTTCAGTCCAAATTGTTCAGCAAGGCTATTATTACATTCGATCTGCTTTGATAAAAATAGCGGTTATATTGCAGTCCGAAATGTGCACTGATAAGGCGCATGATTAATGCAACGTTCCAATTTATCGGCGGTGTTTTAGGAAATTTCCAGACAGGATGCTTTGATTACAGCAAAGACATTATTATGTTCCTTGTCCGATACTTGAAGCTAATCACGTTAGAATGTTTGGCCCGGGGAGAGGGGGAGGAGGTTATTTTAAAGGTTTGTGGTAATTTTCGTTTGAGAGCCACTTAAGTATCATGTGAATGTTACAAGACATCTTGATGAGTTTTCATTTTGGCTTCTATATCGAAAACCTCGAAGGGGAATGAGCCTCGATATCAATTTCTGTTATCTTGTAATGTCTGTTTCGAATTAAAAGGAACATGTCTGTCTGGCAATGTACATGAAGAGTTATATGGAAACTCAAGCTGAACACCATGGCCGTTTGAACATTGCAAGTCTGTAGAGTTCTATAAGTCGAACGTAAATATAGAACGCATTCATTAAAAAATTTTTTTATTTATCACACGAGTTACTTTGATTACCACGCACACCCCCGAGTAACTAGATGGTTCACGGCAAATTCCTCTGTGCCATGACCGGCTCTCTCGGTCTGAGACAAGCTTAAACCAACACACCTGAGATAGCCATGACCGGCTCTCTCGGTCTGAGACAAGCTTAAACCAACACATCTGAGATAGCCATGACCGGCTCTCTCGGTCTGAGACAAGCTTAAACCAAGACATCTGAGATAGCCATGACCGGCTCTCTCGGTCTGAAACAAGCTTAAACCAAGACATCTGAGATAGCCATGACCGGCTCTCTCGGTCTGAGACAAGCTTAAACCAACACATCTGAGATAGCCCTGACCGGCTCTCTCGGTCTGAGACAAGCTTAAACCAACACATCTGAGATAGCACTGACCGGCTCTCTCGGTCTGAGACAAGCTTAAACCAACACATCTGAGATAGCCCTGACCGGCTCTCTTGGTCTGAGACAAGCTTAAACCAACACATCTGAGATAGCCCTGGAATAAGTCAGCCGCTAATTGGGAAGTCCTGGGATTATCTGCCGCGTCAACTCCCTTTTAGGTCCACCCGGGGCGCAGCTCTCACTAGAGGTCACTCGATAGACACAAGGGCGAGAACGAGGGCAAATATTATGTCTCGTTAAAAGAAATTTTCGCGTCCTCAGCTGGGGATTGTTTTCACCACCTTCGATTTCTTAGAATATTTTCACCTTTAGGTCCGTGTTTGAGATGGTCAACATAGCTCCGTCATCTGAGATATGCTCTGCTCTTTTAAAATTTTGATTAGCCATTGTAAAAAAAAATATCATGGTGCCTGTCCAGCAGTTTTTTCTTCTTATATAGCTTTAATTAATTTTAAAACAGATTTTGCTTCATAATTTAGTGCACACGAAAATGTTTGATACATTTTCTTAACTTGTTTTTTTAAATTTTATCAGAAACTAATCTAATTACACAATTATTCCTACAATAATATAATCTTAACATTATTAAGAAAATTGAAATATGATTAATAAAAAATAAAGGAATATCTCTGAAACAGCACTGAAGTCGCTAAAGAAACCATTTATTTGCAATGATCCACAGTGCATTACTAACATAATATAATCACTAATAATACCGACCACATTTCCAAATAACTCATTCATTCTTTTTCTACACTGCCAAGATCTCAGGCTATATTACCAACGGTAATGCTACTGAAAAAAAACACCCCACAAAACAACAAAAACATGGGGCTGAAGAATAGTTCCTATAATTGAATCAATTTTGTCAGACCAACCCTCATCTTGTAGAAGGAAAATTGCCGTATCTGTTAAAATCCAAAAGCAACAAATATCATTTCGACAACATACATGAAATTTAATCGATGTAATTAAATTGCCCGTAACTAAAAATGTGAAATTTGCGATTACTATAAGCAGTGGCGTCACTAGGAAGGGGGGGCGGGCCGCCACGGGTGACACCATCGGGGGGGGGCTGACACCAAAATCAAAAATTTTACTGTGTACGATTTTATGTCAAAAAAAGAGACCACAAATTCTATTCACCTAGAAAAAAATACGAAATACAATGAAATACGTTAAACGCGAAAACTTATTAATAAAAAAAATATATCAGTTAACATGCAATAAAAAAACTGCCCAAAAAAACAACAACAATAACACAAATTCGGGAATAAAAGAATTGAAACAGCCGCAACCTTTTAGGCAGGATATGAAAGACGCGGCTGTCTTTTGTTTTAAATGAAATAAAGCCAACTGGGCTTTGACATACCGACATAAGTTTTAAGCCGGTGAGACTAACCCCACCTCACTACTCCCTCCACCAAGGGTTTGGGAGGGGGGATACGATTTTTCTCCAAAATAAAATAAATAAATAAATAAAAATTATGTATTAAATGTCTGAGTTAAAAAAATTTTTTAAAAATATATTAATTAAAAGAGTGCAAACAGGGATAGCTATGTTAATATAATGTACTATAAGACAGTACTTCTCAAAATGGTGGTCCACTAAGCGGTGCCGGTCCGTGGGCCATCCACTGCCGGTCCGATGAAGTTATCAAGAAAGGACAGACAAAAATAATTAAAATCACTTATTTGCAACCATTATTACTAACCCTATAGAATATGTCATTTTTTTCGTTAATAAGTACATAAAATTAAACAAATAAAATAAAGTAAATAACATTTCGCTACCACGTCAGTACGATGAAAATAGTTCACCAGTCCCTGGTGCAATGGAAAAATTCCTGCCGGTCCACGATACTAAAATGTTTGAGTAGCACTGCTCTAAGAAACTTAATTTTCTTGAGTATAGGTACTTAATTTTTGTAATTTCCGTTAAAAAGAAATTATTTTCACACAAAATAATCTGTTACATTCAAGTATTTTGTCCACAATTCATAATCATAATACCACATTCTTGCAGCAGCCAAGGTAAACAAGTGAATCCTTCATTTACTTTTGTTAAAAGACGGAAAGATAGTGAGAATTTATTTGAATTATTTTTTAGTCAAAATGCAAAGTTATATCTTTTACGGCTTAAATAATTCTTTAATCATGATTTACTTTAATTTTGAAAGTTACAAAAGTAAGCCAAATTACACTTAAATTTTGGACACGCTCAAAAGTTAGACGAAATTTAAAACAAAAATTAATAATGTTCTTAAAGTATGACAGACAAGAATCATGTTTGACAATACTAAATCCTGAAAAGTAGAATTAGGCTTTTCTTAGTAACATTGAGAACAATTCTGGTGTACATTAATGCAATATTCTAGAAAAAATCCATCTGCTATATCTCCAAGACCAACATGTGAAAAGGGGTGAAAAACGTGTAAACCTGAGATTGTTGCAGTTTTAGGATATTCGTCCATCAGGTGCCGTGCCCAGAGGAGTAGACGGTCATGCCTCTTTCATGCTCTCTGTCTTTGGTCTGGCCAATTCAACTCCGCTGGTGATTGTTCCCCATGCCATCTTGTCAGCCCATCCAGCATCTTTTCTCTCTGTCTGCCTCGATCCGTTTTGCCCTCAATTTTTCCTGTTGTTAACATGTGTTCCAGCCTGCCACGCCTCGTGATGTGTCCAAAAAATCTAGATTGTCTCTTTCTAAAGTTAGACCTAATTTTCCTTGTCTGGCCTACTTCTTTTAGAACCTCTTCGCTAAACCTCTTCTCCGTCCATGGTAATTTTAACATTCAGGCGAAAGCAAGTTAATAATAAAACAAACCCGTAAAAACAAAGTTTTTGACTATAAATCCCTTATATATGAGACAGTATTGATTATTTTCAAACATTTACAGACTGAATCTGTCTTAACTCAAGTTTGCTTCATAACCCTAGGGGGGGAGGGGTGGGTGGGAGGGGGAGAGGGGAAAAGTCTGGTCACCGATTCGCTTGACCGAGCTCAGAGTGACACGTAAAATGTAAACAAAAGCGCCCCGTCGCTTCGTTGGGTCGCCTCAATGCGTCAGCTCAAACTTTCACGTGGCAAAAAAACAATAACAAACCGTGAATTTAAATTACATACCTCATATAAGGATAAACTAAAAATGCATTAATTTAATTATGGTACGTTCGATCGATCTGAAATTTTGATACGATGCATTGTTAGGTTAGACGGGTCCGTGTGCCAAATTTCAGTTCGATCGGATCATGGGAAGTGGGTCATTTTTGACTTATGTTTTTCCGCCCGCCCAAGACAGACAGAGAGAGAGAGAGAGAGAGAGAGAGAGAGAGAGAGAGAGAGAGAGAGAGACGCCGGTGAAGTTAATATAAGGGATTTAAAAACGTGGTAAAACACATGTTTATGATTAGAGAAGAACAGACAGATGAAGTCATTTAAATTAGAAACTAGACTTTTGAAAAAATAAATCAATTAAATTACTTGGGATATAAATAAATAAAAATATATCACCCAAAATCATAGCATCCTTCAGTAGTCTTAAATACTGAAAAGTAAAAACATTGAAAGCGAAACAAAGCAAACTCCTTATAAAACTGTAATAACAAATGCAAGTGAAACTTTGATCCTTATAAAAACTGCAGAGAACCTGTTAAACACGTGCGAGAGGAAAGTTCTCAGGAAAATACAAGGGCCAACAAAGGATGACTACTGATGGAGAAGAAGAACCAACCAATAATCGTACAGTAAATATGATCAAACGATAGAGGCAGAATTTTTTTTTAAATTACAGGCTGCGCTGGGCAGAACACTTAGGACTTAGAGAGAATGCCAAATGACAGAGAATTAAAGGAGCATTTCAATTAAAAAAAATATTAATAATAAATAAACACCTATTTTGGGAATCCAAGGATGCAGATTAAAAGCATTGGTGTTATTGGTTATTGGTCTTGTGTTCGCGGGTCAGTCACTGAGCCACTGAGTCACTGAGCCACTGAGTCACTGGTAATATAAAACCGAAACCAACACAAGCCCGTCTAGTGGTCAGGACCTCCATTCCAGAACTTCTCATAAATTGAGCGTGAACCTGGACTAATAAGACATGACGTGGCTGCGTCAACTGATCAATTTCACTTCCACCGCCCTCGTCCCTGGCTCCTTCACCCTCCTCTCACCTATAGGTACTTGGCTAAACGGCATCCTCCCCTCAGCCTCTGTCATTTCATTTCTCATCGCCCATAAAAGAAACCAATTTTCTCCCATGTGAGGTTTTGGGGGATGAAGAGGGGCGGGGGTGGGGGGTTATTTATTAAAATATTTATTTATAGTCAGGGCGAAAGGGCGCTCTGAACAACAACAAAAATTAATATATAAAAAAAAAGAAACTAACATTCGTCGGGTCGATCACAGAAAATTTGAAGTCTTGAAGTGTGTGGCTATTTTCATCGTAATTACCATTGTAATGCGTCGGTGTGTTTAGAATTTTTTAAACAATCAACACTGCTTTATGTAGAATGGTACTAGTCTGTTAACGCACCCGAATAAAATTTTACAATGTTAGAGCAAGGCATGACTTCTTACAAATAAAATTTTATCTCACGAATATTTTAAAACATTATTCAGCAAATTTCATTCTTTCAGAATAACGAATTTATTGGTAACAATTAAAAATTAAATTTAAGCTTGCTGTAAAAATTGCGCAATACAACATGTACTTGTTTTACTGTGTGTCCATGACTGATAGCTCCAATAAATTGTTATTTAAAATATTTTATAAACAGGAAGGTGTGGTCATTATCGGATATGACATTAAAGTGACCAAAGCATTTTGACCATGTTGTACGAATCTTAGAAAATACATAATAAATAAAATTTACGTAAGATTTTTATTTAATGTGAATTAGCCAACAACTTTCTAAGTAAAATTTTATTCGGATGAATTAACCGACAAGTACATGTAGATTTTTTTAGTATCCTTCATTTTAGTTAATATCGTTCATTTTTACTCTATTATGACAAATAATTGAATCATATTTTCTTTAAAATGAAAGTGGGCGCATGAAGTTTCTTATAAAATTATTACTCCATTTCGGCTCTGCAAAACGACTCTTTTCGTAATGATGAAACGTTGAAATAACGTGATGCGTAATTTCGCTTTGCTCTAAATCTGAATACGCTAATCGAATTTTAGTCCTGAAGTCATTCATCAGTGGCTCTTATTTCACACCCTAAAGCTTTAGGTTAGCAACTTTTATTTTTCACATTAATGTTATTGATCAGTGTCTCTGATTTGACGTCCTAATGTTAATTACCAGTGACTCTGATTTGACATCCTAATCTTAATTACCAGTGACTCTGATTTGACATCCTAATGTTATTGATCAATGAATCTGATTTGAAGCTCTAAAGTTATTGATCAGTGACTCTTATTTGACGTCCTAATCTTAATTACCAGTGACTCTGATTTGACATCCTAATGTTATTGATCAATGAATCTGATTTGAAGCTCTAAAGTTATTGATCAGTGACTCTTATTTGACGTCCTGAAGTTATTGATCAGTGACTCTGATTGACGTCCTAATGTTATTTATCAGTGACTCACATTTCGCGTCCTAATGTTATTGATCAGTGACTCTGATTTGAAGCCCTAAAGTTATTGATCAGTGACTCTTATTTGACGTCCTAAAGTTATTGATCAGTGACTCTGATTGACGTCCTAATGTTATTGATCAGTGACTCAGATTTCGCGTCCTAAAGGTATTGATCAGTGACTCTGATTTGACGTCCTAATGTTATTGATCAGTGACTCTGATTTGAAGCCATAAAGTTATTGATCAGTGACTCTTTTTTGACGTCCTAAAGTTATTGATCAGGGACTCTCATTTGACGTCCTAAAGTTATTGATCAGTGACTCTTATTTGACGTCCTAAAGTTATTGATCAGTGACTCTGATTTGACGTCCTAAACTTATTGATCAGTGACTCTGATTTGACGTCCTAATGTTATTGATCAGTGACTCTGATTTGAAGCCATAAAGTTATTGATCAGTGACTCTTTTTTGACGTCCTAAAGTTATTGATCAGTGACTCTTATTTGACGTCCTAAAGTTATTGATCAGTGACTCTTATTTGACGTCCTAAAGTTATTGATCAGTGACTCTGATTTGACGTCCTAAAGTTATTGATCAGTGACTCTGATTTGACGTCCTAATGTTATTGATCAGTGACTCTGATTTGAAGCCATAAAGTTATTGATCAGGGACTCTCATTTGACGTCCTAAAGTTATTGATCAGTGACTCTTATTTGACGTCCTAAAGTTATTGATCAGTGACTCTGATTTGACGTCCTAAAATTATTGATCAGTGACTCTGATTTGGCGTCCTAAAGTTATTGATCAGTGACCATCTCTGACACGAAGAGTCCACTAAATCAGAATTTATCTCCCAAATGCTGAGACCACATGACAGGTCGTCCTCCCGGCTGGACTCAATTTAGGACCTTAACTTGCCACATTATATCACTCGATTGGTGATCGCAGATTATCGCCCCCCACCCACCCACACATTAGGGATTGCTTTGATGACTATTACTATTATGCGCGCTGGATTCGTTAACGCTGCTGAGTTGTTTTTTTTTAAATCCTGTTTTTAATGTTTAGGTAACGATAACCTCTGACCTAAAGAGTTGAGTGTACTGTAATGTTATGCATATTTTTTATTGATATAATAATAATAATAATAATTATTATTATTATTATTACGATTACACAACGAATAACTTTTCAGAGTATACATCTTGGCCACCTTACTGCTGGTCGCTGAATAAGGGAGACGTGGTTGGCGTTTTCGATAACCAATTGGACTTTAAAGGAACTGATTAAATCAATTAACTTCTTTCTCGAACAGTAGACAAATTAAATAAACTGTCTGGGCATGAAAGTTGGGGTTTTATCGAATTTGCTAAGGCTACTAGACATGACGTCATCTGTCAGCGCTATAAACTGAACAAAGTAAAACGTCCAATGGTCCACGATGTTTTGAGGACACACTTTCAATGGCTTATTCAAAATCAAGAGAAGCCTGTCAGGGGTGGGGGGGGGGTAGGTCCTATTGTGTGATGATGTGTGACGCGGGTGACCAGGGGGGGGGGTATTAAATCAAGGTGTCATCACATAAAGAAAAAATTTATTTTTCAAACAAAAAATATTACAATTATAAAATACTAGATACGACCCGCGGTGTAGGATACATGGCAGACTTGCTAATTGATAGTGCTAAGAAAGGGGGGAAAGAACGGACACAAACTACAGCACGAAGAAATAAGAAAAGTCGGAATGATTTATAACAAATGGTGCATTGAAATTCTCCTGCGGAATCCGTTCGTTCATTTAAGTGTGTTTTGAAATGCGGTTGTTCATGTTTATCAGTAAGAGGATAGTGGGAAGGTGACGTCACATCAGTGTGATCAGGTGGCTGTGAAATTTGTGTGGATATACCGACGTTGTCAATAGATGGCACCAGAAAGTCTTCACGTGTGAGAGGCAATAGAACTTCGTAATGGCCATGATCGGAAGGACCGCTAAAGAACAGGTATATAGACAAATGTTGACCGGGATTGTAAACTCGAGGAGAGGCATGAGGACGTTCTTGGAAGTAAATGATGATACTGGTGGGAAGTAAATGATGATACTGGCGGGAAGTAAATGATGATACTGGCGGGAAGTAAATGATGATACTGGCGGGAAGTAAATGATGATACTGGCGGGAAGTAAATGATGATACTGGCGGGAAGTAAATGATGATACTGGCGGGAAGTAAATGATGATACTGGCGGGAAGTAAATGATGATACTGGCGGGAAGTAAATGATGATACTGGCGGGAAGTAAATGATGATACTGGCGGGAAGTAAATGATGATACTGGCGGGAAGTATTTCGGACACCCCGACATTTTCTGCCTCACCACCATATACTCCTGAAGTATTGATGTACTGAGCGTCAGTGGCGTCACTAGGGGGGTGAGGGGGGGCGGGCCGCACCGGGTGACTCCCATCAGGGGGGTGACACCCGAGCTTAAAATTTTACTGTGTACGATTTTGTCAGAAAAAAAGAAGACATTTTTTCCTCTAGAAAGAAATATAGAAATACAATGAAATACGTTAAACGAGAAAACTTTTATTTTAAAAAAAATCAGTTAACTTGCAATAATAAAACAGTCCCAAAACACAAACAACATTAAAACAAATTAGGGAAAACGGAAAAGAAACATTCGCAGCAGAGAGATCTTTACAAAATGCTGGACATGAAAGAGGCAGTGTATTATGTTTTAAAAGATATAAAGCCATTTTGGCTTGGACACACCGACAGCATGGACGAATCCCACCTCATGACTCCCTCCACTACAGTGGGGTTAGGGGAATACGATTTTTAACCCCCCCCCCAATAAATAAATAAATAAAATCGATAAAAAAAATCAAAGGAGCCGTCCATAAAGTACGTCATGCTCCAGAAGGGAGAGGGGGTGTAAGAAAGTGTGACAGGGGGAGGGGGTCCGACCATGTGTGACGTCACGGTGTTTTATATTAAATTTTAATTATTTTGTTAATAAAAATAAATAAAAAATCATTAAAAACCAAAGTTTTTTTTACTATAAATCCTTTATGTATGAGACATAACTAAAAGAATGTTCATTATAATACGCAGCGCAAGACCATCCAAAAATACAAAATTGCAGTTGTGTCGTAAAACATGTTTAATATAATTCGCAACAATCAGGAATATGTTTATAAAAGAGTTGTCAATAAAATACGCACCTTATTGCGCGACAGAAAGGTTGTTCAATATAATACGTACCGCGACACTCTATCTCAAAAAAATAACATGATACATAGGAATACATAAAATAATCTAAAAAATCAATAATTTAATTACGGTACATGCGATCGATCTGAAATTTTGATACATTGTTTTTATCATCGGTACAAAACTGCCTGCAAAATTTCAGCTCGCTAGCTTACGAGCAAGTGGGTTAAAAATTGATCGAAATTTTTAGCGACAAGCAAGCAATCAAGGGCGCAAGCAGACACCACGAGTTAATATAAAGGATTTAAAAACTACATTTTTGTTCGAAAGTGTGACGTACTTTAGGGGGGGGGGTTCCAAGATTTGTGACAGGGGGGATGGGGGGGAGTTAAAAATGGTCAAAAATAGCGTGACGTACTTTATGGACTGCCCCAAAGGATGGGTTTTCTTTGTTGATGTTTTTCTAAAGGAAAATTATGAATTCAATATCTTTGAGTAAATATTTACTTTTATATATATTTATTAACGGCGTGAAAGCTTAGACATGTTTATGTACAGGTAGTCCTCCGGTTACGATGGTCCCATCCCGACTTACACTGTTTCGTGGTTACGCACGAGCCTGCTTAAAAAAATATATAACGTGTTATTCCGAATTGTTAAATATATATTTATTTTAAAAAAATTTCATGGGGTAACGAATGGTTTTCTCTATTTGAAATAATTGAAATAAAAACTTTATTGAAAAATATGTACTATTATTATTTCAACCTCCAAATTTTGTTTGCGAATTTTTCTCATAGCGAAGTTTTCAAACAAGTCAGTAAAGCTAAGTAAGCTCACAAGTTCCTTTTCAATGCTCATTAGAGCATACTCAGTCTTTGTTGTCCCATGCAAATTTTTACTCATTTTATATTCTTTTCAACTTTGAAAAGGATCGCTCTCAGCTGCAGTTTCATGTCATCATTGAAAGATAGATGCGAAGTGCGATGTGTAGGCTACATTTGTAAAGGACTGTGTGAAATTTAAATCCTTCAAAAGCAGCAAATTTTAGCTCTGTGACGTGTTTTGAGTTTCGCATTGGGCTACTTCCTTTTCCTGGGTCTGACAAATTTTTTTTAAAGAGTTATGAAAATTTGACTAATTCTGAAGGTAAGCAGTCTTCGAAATCGCTTGAATATTCTTCCATTAACTTGGCTGCTGCCCATCGGATAGCGAAATTGCTGAGCTCAGTTAGGTTTGAAAGAAAGCCAAATTTCTCATGGATGTCTTTATAAGCACCTCACCGATGTTGTGGGGTTTAAGAAAGTTTGTCAATTATTACCAGAAATACCTCAACCTTGAATTTTTGTCTGACACTTTCTTTTTAAAATTTTTTTTTATAGCATTGAAGATTGTTTATACTCTTTTTTTTACCACGGACTTGTCCTTTCCTTTGTCTTCATAGTAATCAAATTAAGACTGCTGTCTTTTAACAAACTGAAATTTAAAGTAAAATAACGACTCCAAGTTGTTCAAGTTCCTTTAGAAATCCTTCTACTTCAAGTCGACAGTCACGTGGCTGATTTTAGTTTGTGAGCCCGGTTCCTTGCTGGGATACAGCGCTATAAAAATTATGAATTATTATTATTTTATTATTAATTCTTCCAGTGCTGCGATATTCTCATGGTATGAGTTATTAACAGACCTTACAGCATCATGTCAGGCTAACCATCGTGTGTCAGACAAGGCTTTGTTAACATGTACCAATTTCATGTGTTTTTGAAGTACCTGTCAACGATGAGTAGATGCAACAAGCCGGGTATAAAGATTTTGCAGAAGACAAAAACATCTGACTTTTCTCAACCAAATTAATGGAATGAGCTGTGCACGGCACATAATGAGCAACACTGCACTTCTCATAAAGAATAGCCTGGTTTCCGTTATACTACCTACTCATATTTGCCGCATTGCCGTATGACTTTCCAAGGCATTTTCAGGGATTCATACAAACATTTGCCTGCATCTTCATTATACACTAAAATTTATAATAAGTTTGGGGGACCTTAAATTATTGGGGGCCACTAGCTTTAGCCCGTTCAGCGCCCCCCCCCCTTTTTAATCCGACATAGGGGGATGGGGGCATTCGTCTGTGACGATGTGTGACGAGGGGGAGGAGTTTGTTTAAAAAATGTGATGTCACATCAAAAACGCGCAACTTTAAATAAAAGTTCCACTTAAATATTTGATTGTTTACCATTTATTTAATTGCGTTTTCAATGGCTTCACGCGTGTTACGATATTAGAGCGCAGACTTACACTAAATACATATTTAAATGACAAAAAATAATTTGAAACATGCTATTTTTTATTGAGAAAATACGGCTGGGGGGGGGGTTGTCACGGCTTTGTGACGTCATATCGTAAAAGAATGGGTGGGGGTCTAAGTTTTTGTGACAAAGTATGACGCTGGGGGAGGGTGGAGTAAAAATCGGCAACCTCACGTGACGTCGTTTATGGACGGCCCCCTTCAGTCGTGAAGGGGTGACATCATGAGCTACCGCCCCGGGTGACACCAACCCTAGTGACGCCTCTGCTGAGCGTATTGTTGAGGAGAGTGAGTGTATGACTACTTTTCCGTCACTGAGAACAAAGGAGAGCAAGTCGCCGAAGTTATCCCTATGTTTAGCAACAAAGTTTACAGCCATTTTGCGAAGTCATGTTCGCAAAGACAGGGGGAAAAGAACGGGCGCAAACATTTTTTTAAAATTAAAAATATTTTTTTTCCCGCTGAGGCTTGAACCCAGGACCTTCCGAGTGTTAGGCGGATGTGATAACCACTACACTACGGTAACACATATATTTCTGTGAAAGAATAACGCTATTGAGTGCTAGAAGCATTGTTGATTTTGGGACATGTCCCACCCCCTCTTTTGCACCAACATTGGTTGCCAACCATAAACTGTGATTGGTCGACCCCAGTGAGGGTCATTCGTCATGCTTATTTGCACTCGACTTGCTCTGTTCTGGTGAATTCTATATATAGATGAAAATAAAATCAACAATTAACAAACTGAATGACAAATACTTTTAACAAATTGTTCATGCAACAAGTGTCAAGCATTTTATTTTATCACTAGCTCAAAAGCCTGCTGAAGCTGGCAGAACGAAATCCCACAGACAGAATAACAAAGAAATATACCAAATACTGCAATAGAAAAAAACCACGTGGCCTTTATTGCCATGAACAGAATACGATATATGAACAGAAATAACAAAGAAATGTATGAAATACTGTAATAGAAAATAACATTTGGCCTATATTGCCATCAACACAATTCGATTTGAAAATAAATGACAAAGAGAGGTACAAAATACTGAAATAGAAAAGAACTTGTATCTTTTATTACCATGAACACAATACGATATGAACAGCTAAATATGAAAGATCTCCTTGTACACCACATTTTTAGTGTTGCAGGTGGAGCTGTCGTGGAGCAGTTTCCCTTGTTTAGGACCATCTGCCACACCACATGGACCTTGACATCTGCTGATCTGCGTACACGGAAGAAAGCAACGTATAATTGCCCGTGGCTAAACACAGGTTGTGGGAGGTAGATACCCTGCGATTTGTTTATGGTCATTGTGAAAGCTAACTTCACAGGGAATTGCCTTCTCCATAGAACGAAAGGCAAGTCTGTGGTGGTCGGGGCAATGTCCACACGTGGAATGAATAGAGTGCGACCTTTGTCACTTCCGGACAGAAGTTCAGCGATGATGAGGTTGGGTTTGAGGTCCCTAACCACCAATCTGGTGCCGTTGTATAGACCTCGTTTGGTGTTCAAATTGCGAATAAGAATTATAATTGCTCCGACTTTTAATGTTAATTGATGAAGCGGCATTCCCGAAGGTGCCAATTGATGTATAAATTCCACTGGATAATTGTTTTCATCATCTGGCGTGCAGTCGTCGATGGAGTCGGAACTTAAGTATGTCCTGGGTTATCCTTCAAGTAAATGCAGAACCTGACTATTGATAAGATCCACATCGGCATTTGTAGGGCAGAGAATAGCCTTATTTGCAAATTCTTCCGCAACTCTGGTTAGAAGTCGTTCACCGAAGATTTCAGAAACAATAGATCATGTGCAGACCATATGGGCTGGAACTTCAAACATATTCTCGTCCAATCCGTGTTCATTGGTTAATGTTCCATTGCCTAGCTCAATTAACCAAGACGTAAATTCTGGATCAATAGATCGCACATTACTTTTCAATGTGAGAATTGTAAATTTAGACCAAAGATCGGTAAACTTAATACTCGCTTCGACAATGGCGGCCCTGGTTTCATGAGCATGAACGGGCAAGGTTTGCCTGAAGTCCCCACCCAAGAGAATGGTTTTTCCACCGAAAGGTTTGTCATTTTGCATGATATCTGGTAAGAGTTTATTCACGCATTTCAATGCGTCCCTAGAGGCCATCGTGGATTCATCCCAAATGATTATTGTGGCTCTTCGGAGAATGTCAGCATCGGAGGAGGTCATTCTCATTCTGGAGGTTGATGTGTCGATAATTGGGACAGGAAGTTGAAATTGGGAATTATACGTCCGACCACCTTCCAGTAAATTGGCCGCGATTCCAGTTGATGCAGTAGCTAAAGCAATCTTCTGTTCCCCTCTAAAGGATGCAAGCAAGGTTGTGTACAAATATGTTTTACCACTGCCACCAGGTCCGTCAAAAAAGTAACACCTATGAGGAAGATGATCATTGGCTACGGCTGCGATAATTTCATCAAATGCGTGTATCTGCTGTTCATTGAGACTCCGTACCATGTCTGTTGCTTTGCTGAGCAGTTGGACCGGATCAAAAACGCTGTCCTGTATGTCTTCCGTGACTTGGCGAAACTGGTAAACCAAAATTCTCGCAGGTTTTCCTATTGGCAATAAAGATCAATTGAATATCAGTAAGGCCAAATTAAGGCAGTGTTTGCAATTCACTTCGTGATGAAACTGCAACGTAAAATCTTCATAAAAGTATTCTTTATATTTCTGGAACAATTGTGGAATATTTGAAGGAGATGCGAGCAGGCACATATGTGCAAATAATTCACATATGAGAGCGGGTCTCTTTTCGGCAACTGCATCATGTAACGTCATATCACAGACCTGCTCGTCATTGAAGAGGCCTCGGTGTTGTGCAGCTTCCTTGAATGTTGGATATGTAATACCATGGACGGGTCCGAAGGTCCTCAAAGGAAGTTGCACCTGGTACATGAAGGAGAAGTAAGCGCAAGCAGAAGCGCTGAATGTCTGACGCTAAACTGACAGAGTACATACGAACAATTATTCTGTCAGCACCCCTTTGCCTTCTCTGCCATGTTCTGGTCCTCTCGTGAAAAACATAATGTTCAGGTATGTCAGTGTATAGTATACCTGTAGCCATCTGGTATTGTTGATTTAGTTTGAACCATGCCGTTAAAGTAGTGTATCTCGAAGCTGCGTTCTGTGCTGCAGCCTCAACGTTATCAGTAATAAAAACTACTGATTGCTCGCCAGGGAGATGAACTTGGAGTCTGATAATTGCATGAGACTGCTTGTGCATGTGGAACCCAAAAAGGCTTTCGCGTTGGTTTCGCGTTTCTCGTCGCCGGGATGCCTCCTCGTGTGTTTCTGTTCTTCTTCGATTCCTGTTATGTTCGTTTCTGCGACGTTTTATATCGGCAATTTCGGCTTCATAGAATGTTCTTTTTCGAGGCATAGTTGTCTCGTGGCAACACGGGAATGTTTGTAAATGTGTGGAGTTGAAGAAGAAATAGTAAAGCAAAGCGAACGTGACATTGACGATGGGTACAGGCGTAGGAGAACGGTGTCGCACCTTGAATGCGGCGCAGCAATGCAGTTGGCTGATGGGTCAAGAACCGAAGACCGACACACTGACATCAACCGGTTGGTGGTGACTTACATCATGATTTATAAGGGAGACACACACACGCATAGGCTGGTGGCCGATGTTAGACTCAACACAAATGTGTGTGTGTGTGTGCACAAATGCTGACGTCACAGGTTCGTGCGTTGTTTCGGTAATTGACGTTCTAGCTAAAACAATGACGTCATATAATATTTTTTTACGGTGAACATTTTTAATTTATTTATAATAATTTTGCGCGCCTTTTTTTGCGCGCCTTTTTTTGCGCGCCTTTCGAGCACCTTTTTGCGCGCCTTTCGACGGGGAGACACACGCATACTTAGGGCGATTATGTATTAGATAACTACTGCCCCGACATCACCGCCCCTGTTTCAAAGAGAATGCGAGGTCTGACAAGTGGCCATGATCAAATAACATGACACTACAGAGGTGTACCATCAGAGAGTATTTACATTGACTTGGTTTTTACACCCATTCGGCCCTGATATCTTTTGAATCCGTGACATTAACTCTCTTAAAATGGGCTAACGACAATTGAGCCACTGACTATTTAGCTGAAGATTTTAAAAATCCGGACAAAAATGCTCCCAACAGACGAATCGTTTTAGTACTGAATGTAGAAGGTTGCTTTAACTGCATTTATTTTTTTACGGTGCACGCGGGTTATTTCCGAATAATGTTTTTTTTTAATTAAACTTATTTTTCAAAATGAGTTTAAGTTTGTATTGAAGTCAATTTTTAAATCTTTATTTATTTATTAATTTTTAATTTCATTTAGATCTAATTTTTACTTAAAAATTTAAGAGTGAAAATTGTTTTGCGTTGCTATTTTTGACATATTTATAGTGATATCTGACAACAGTGTGCGTCAACTTTGAGGGGTGAGTCTAAAAAAATGGGATCATATATACACATTTGTAATACATGAAATATTTGAAACAAGAGTTTTAGCATTAATTAAACAGAGAAAAGTAAATATATTTGAGTGCATGCAAAGGAAGCTGGGCGTTTACGAAGGTCCCATATCGTTTTGCTGGTGGTCGTAAGGTACAGAAGCGTACGCCTATCCCTATTTGATTCTGAACTATCTAAACAATAGAGGTATCACCATCAACATATCATATACAATTACAAATACTTGCTCATCAAATACGTTTTCAAGTAAAATGTCAATAATTTTCATTTACTATAAATTCATTCGTGTGTGTGTGTGAGGGTGCTTGTATGTGTGGTGTGTGCAGAGGCGTAACAACGGATTCACATTGGGGCAGTTGCCAACGGCGCTGCTAGTCTCTTACGAAATGTTTATTTAATTTTTTATTTGACTTTTATCTTAAAAATAATAATTAAATTAAATATTTCGTAATGATGTTATTGAAGAGAGAGAGAGAGAGAGAGAGAGAGAGAGAGAGAGGAGAGAGAGAGAGAGAGAGAGAGAGAGAGAGAGAGAGAGAGAGAGAGGGAGTGAGAGAGGGATAGAGAGAGAGAGAGAGAGAGAGAGAATGGTTGTTATTTTATTGCAAACATAAAGATGCAGCAGTTGATTGTTTTTCCTGCTATTTATCTGTATCTGTCACAAATAACATTTCCATTTTTTTAAAATATTACATTCTGTGCCGAAGATTATTGCGTCCTACGATCTTATTAGACACAGACGATGTTCAGCATGTCGCGTGACCATCGTGCCCCCATTCTGTCAGTACGATAGATTTAGGGACTCGAAACATTTAAAGCCACACATTCAATATCACGAGATGATTTTGTTTAAAAAATAAATAAATAAATTATCAAATGGGAATTTTCAGAGTAAGGATTAACTGAAGACTGAATAAGCGCAATGAAAAGCGAAATTTTGTAATGGCGTTACACATTGACTTTTATATTTAAAAAATGTATATTGTTTTGGGCTGAAAACAATTTGGCTTTTCGTGGATACGAACAAGATGATGGTATAATTTTAAAATCTAATAACACTTTGAGTCAGTTTGATGTTGGATTGAAAAATACCCTGGCATCACGTGTAGCAAATCATCTTATTAGTGATTGGTCTTCAAGAATCCAGAATGAATTTATTAATTTGTAATGACTGAAAGTACAAAATGAAATTATAAAAGAAACTCAAGAAGCTAAATATTACAGTACAATATTTGATAGCACCACGATCGTTTTGCGCAAAGACCAATTAACTAAAATAATTATGTATTTGAAATATATAATTAATATGTGGCTGAAGAAAGATGTTTTGGTTTAATAAAAACAACAAAAACAACGGAAAAAGGAATAGCCCCAGAAATTAAAGCAGCTAAAATTTAAATTGGTTTATCACTTGAAGATACGTGTAAGCCTATACATGACCAAACTAACGATAATGGGGATAACATGTCTGGTTACTGGTTAGTACAAGGGAGTTCAACGCATAATCGAAAAGTTAAGCTTTTAATATTTTGATCCTGGAATATAGGACTAGACTAGGGGTTTAGTAGTGTTTCGACTTCAGTTTTAATTCAGTTTACCTTAAATTTTGTTTTTGCAATGATCTTTTTGTGTTGCTTTGACACATAGACTTCAGTCTACTGTTTATAATAGACCAAGTTTTACCGCCTGTATTAAACGCAGCAATATCCTTCAAATATAAATTTATTCAGTATAATTTAGTATTGTTCCTGCCCTTTGGATTTTTTAAATATCATTCATTCTATCATGTATGACTATCGGTATCAGAACAAGTAGGCTAAATATTTTTATGTGTGCATTTTTTCCTTACCATTTTAAAAAGTAGTAAAGCTGATATTTTTTTTCAAAAACGCAAAAAATAAATTATCCAAGGGCGCGGGGGGAAAAAAAGTTACTACGGTTACGCCTCTGGCTGTGTGTTTGTGGTGTGCGTGTGGGGTCATTTTGTAGTTAACATTAACAGTGCGCAATAACATGCCCTGAAATGCCTAAAATGTAAATCCAATAAAGACAACAACTATTTAAGCTTTAAAAATTAAATTGTTAAATGTATTTAAATTTAGCATTGGCAATTATAGCTGTATAGGCCGGCATAGGCAGCAAAAATAAATTAATAAATAAAATAGAAAACAATAAATATTAATTAAATAAATGTCTAGTAGTATTAAATGCTTTAGTATTAATTTATTTTATATTTAATGCTATTAAGATATTAATATTTTTATGTCATTATTATTTATTTTTTTATAACCATATTTGTTTCAATTTTTGTTACTTAAAATATTTATTTCTTCGTATTTTCACTTCTATTTTTTTGCAGTTATCCCGTAGCTGAGAAACTTATTTTACAGTTGTATCCCTTATTTAATCATGTCTGCCAAAACTAAGGCTACTACCTCCACTGCTTCGGCTCGGAGGAAACAAGAATTTAATGCCGTTTCAGTAAAGAAATTAAGAACATCAGAGCAGCGCAAGTTTACTGGTCAAAGGCCCTTACCAGAACCAACTCATGTTGGTCACTTTATAATAATGATTGTCATGAAATTTTGCCGTATGATCTTATTTGTGGACACGTCCGTTAAAATAGGAGTTTATCTTATTGGCGTTATGATTGGATCAATCATATGCGATCTCTTTTTAGTCCCCAAGTTTTACTTGGTCGATAGGAAAACCTTTCTCAACCAGTATTTTGTAAAGTTTGGCTGGGGTTGGACATTCACTTTTATTGGTGCCTACATCGTTTTGACAAGTCTAGTATACTGCTGCGGAGATGTACGAAGAATAATACAGCATTGTCTTCGACTTGTGGTGGGAACATTTTGGTGGTATACATGCACCACCTTATTCACACATGTAGAAACTATAATGGGCGTTTGCACAGCTTCTGTACACGGAGACAAGAATGCTTGTCTAGAGGCTGGAAAAAACTGGCTAGGATTTGATATTTCAGGCCATGTGTTTTTGGAAATTCATTGTCTTCTGATAATATCAGAAGAGGTTAAGACATTTAAGCAATGGAGTAAGCTAGGCACAATCCTGGATGATGAAAATCTAAGAGATAGACGGAATCTGTCTGAAGAGGAAATTAGCCAGGCAAGAATGAACTACAAAACATTAACACCATACATTAAAGGACTAATTGTTTGCCTCACCATAATGCTTCTGCTGTTTGAGTTTATGCTGCTTGTTTCAACTATTTATAGATTTCATACCCTGTCCCAAAAAGTCACAGCTTCTTTTGTTGCGGTTATCTGCTGGTTCCTAAGTTATCAAATTTTTTATAAATCAGGAAATCCTTTTCCATTTATGCCTGTTATGCCTGGCACAAGTCCATTGCAATTTATGAAGAATAGTTAAAGAAATTTGTTTTGAGGCCTCTTTTACCACTGAAAGCAAATTTACATTTTTTTAATTTATGTGTATTGAATGCTATACCTGAATGTAAGGTAAAAGATTTGGAGAGAAAAGCTTGCTGAGATAATCAGTCGATGAATTCATTTTTAAAACACAACACAGAAATTCCTTGTACAATTTTTATACAATTTAAAAGCTTTCTAAATTATTTTTCAATAAAAGTATGTGTAGTGAAGAGAAGGAAATAGCTTCAGGTTTTTTATATTTAAATTTCGGAATTTTCTTTGTACCATTTCTGGTTATGAATTGAGATTGACAATAATGAAAGTACATACGTTATTGAAATGTTAAAGTTAAAGACTTAAGTTGTGAGCAGCAAGATTATTGTTATAACATAATAATATTGATATAAAATAATTTAAATACATTTTTTTTAAAACTGAAAAGTCATGATTGTTAAAATACCCACAAATCATAATATTGAGTATTGGGTTTTATTTGGGTTATGTAAACCTAATTATTAAATAAAATACTGTCAATTGTGCCAATTAAACTATTTAATCTTATGGCATTTTTATTTATGCTCTGTATCACTGTAACAAATAAGAGATTTTTATTTCAAACAGACTATGAATACCTCACTGATCACAAAAGATCAATTAGGCACCATGTACAAATGATGTTATGCTGTCTATCGCCCTTCACTACATCCATTAAAAAAATAAACACCTTCTCAAACGATCAAATCTTGACAAATTTGTGACCCCCTTTCTCCCAAAGTGTGACATCATTTATGGGTTGCTGGAATATATATAATGTGAATAAAAATCATTCAACCTCAAATAATAAACTTCTACATTTAAAACAATGAAACGCCAAACTCTTACATGTTATATAAATATATTTCAGATAAAAATAAATAACATTTAATTTACCAGTAATATATAAAGAGCAATACTCTGTGGACTTAATGTTATTTTTTTAATCATCCTCTAAAAATATAACTTCTCCATTAAGAATGTCAACAAATTTGAGGCAGTTCTTGACCGCTCCCCCATTGACAACACTGGTCAAAATTTTAAAGGACCCACCCCTTACAACATATAAATATAATGTAAATGCCACAGTTACATCCTAGAAAAAAATTTTTTTTTCACACTTACAATTCTTTATATAATTTCTAAAATGCCACAATTCCATCATTGAAAAATTTTTTTTTAATGTGACACTTATAATTCTTTATATAATTTTAAAACCTAATGAGCAACTATTTTACATTACTAAAAATTAAATATGTTAGAACTTATTTAAGTATTCATAATGTATAAAAAAAAGTAAATGGTTTGTACATTTTTTATCAATATATTTTACCTTTATATTGATAAAAGGAATTTTACTGTTTTGTAATGGCACAATGAAACTGATTAATGTAACATTGCCATATAAATTTAATGGAACTGGCTGAGATATAATTGTCTTAACGAGACATTTGGAGCTTAAAATATTCAAACATTTATCTCTTTATTTCATTACTGTCATTACCTTTAACTCCATAGTTAAGTTATTCATTAAAATGGATTGAAACAAGAATTTTTAATGCCATTAATGTCATAATATGTTTACTTGATATCATACTGGCTTAATAATAATTGGTGTATATTTTTATATACATATACATATTTTAAGAAAAATACAATTGTTGACTCCCCCACTTCTCTTTTCAATTACAGACTAACTTTTTCAGTTATGCCCCGCCTTGTTTTGTTGACATAATTAATGGATGGATTCATTTTTGTGTGATGAAATAATCAATATATACATGTACTTGAATTAGATTTAAAATTTAAAAAATAAACACCATTTAACTTAACCCATTCAGACTAGAACAATTTTTGCAATTCACCATCAGCTATGCCCATATATAAAATAATAAATATTTCTTTAAATAATTTAATTTTTTAAAAAAAGAAAGAAAGAATTTTAATGAAAAATTAAAATGTAATTCTCACAGTACATGAAACATATGTTTATAACACATGATATGTTTAGAAAGAACTTAAACTTGATCCAGTATCACTGCATAAATTATCTATGCTATTACATTATTTCCATATACATGTACTGATGAAGTAATAAAAGCATTTATTTGCATTTGCCTAGTTTTGAATTGCAAAACTTTGCGTTTTTATTTTCATTAATTTTCTCTTTAATTCAGGTGTTATAATTTAAATCAGATTTATGTTAAATTAGTTTTTTTAATGAATTCTTTCTGGTTTGATATCTTTATAATAATTTTGTCCTGTTTTTGATCTCAAATCCCATGTCTAATGTTACTTTTTAATATTTATGTGACCTTAGTCTTAATTTTTAATTACTTTTTAAAATTGCTACATGGCCTGGTATAAAATATTAAGTAGGCCTAATCATTTCTACATTTACTTCTATTTCTAATTCTAGTCCCCATAAAAAAAGAAATGCATTGTATTCAATTAGAGTTTATGTAAGAATGGCCAGTAGTGTGGATTACAAGCCCAAGGGCCACAAAAAGTGATATATTTTGCCTGCCCCCCCCCTCCTCAAACCAATCCAAAAATCCCCTAAAGCTTCACATATACATCATTTAACAAGATAGTGTAGCAGTTTATAAACATCAAAGCATATTGATATTCCCCCCCCCCTTCCCCACCTATAAAAAAAATAAAAATCAATAATAATAATATGTTCCATTATCTACAGATATTTTAGTTTTAGCAATAACTGTGGCAAGAATTGGTGTGTCTACTGTACGTCTGAATCAACATTGACATCTATATTGTGACTGTTTATGACCATATAACAAAAAATATATTTTCATAATTGCTTTATTTAATATTGTTTTATTTTAATGCTATAACTTTTTAATAAGAAATATACTTAAAAAGAAGTTAAATATAATTATTATAATCAGCACAACTGAATATTTCTCATGCATTTAGGTATGTAGGATTCATTTTGTTATTTTTAAAATTCTAAAAGTTATCATATAGAGTGTATCAGTATCATCTTTAACCTTTAAAACAAATTATTAATTAAAATTAAATTCATTGTTTTATAGTTTCAATGTTATGAACAAAACCACATGAGAAACTAGTACTAGTAGCCACTTTGGAGTTTTTTTTAAACATGTCATGATGAAATTCAAATTGAACATAATATGATGCTGCATATTAAATTATATGTTTTATTTTTGGCTAAGAAAAACCTATCAAAACCCTGAATACAAACTCCACAGGCCAGTCTTAAATTATTTTTTTTTGTTTTATTTTGTCTTTTGGCTACTGCTAGGATTATTGTCAACCAAGAAGGCTTTGAAACTTTTATTTTATACAATCAACATTCTTTAGTTTTATAATGTATTTTATGTTTTACTGTTATGAAGACAATAGATCAGTGATGGCGAACCTTTTTGGAGCCGCGTGCCCAAAATTCAATCAAAACCCACTTATTTATAGCAAAGTGCCAACACTAAGTGCTAGCTAAGTCTGATAAGTGGTTTGATTAAGGAAGTTATATTTTAGTTGCCTGCCGGCTGATGAAGCTCTGCATGCCAACTTTGGCACGCATGCCATAGGTTTGCCACCACTGCAATAGATAGAAAAGACTTTGATGATGGTGGTCCATCAGTGCTTTGTTAATTGCAAATATGTAAGAAAACCTAAACATCAGGTATTAGGTATGCATTTGTAAGTTATAATGGGCTGTCATAAATTTTGTCAAGAAATTATTTATAATTAAAATGTGCCAGATTTTTTTATCCTTTCGATTGTTTTTAGTGAATTTTCAACCACTTGTGTTATTTTTTAAAATGTTTTTTTCTTTTATGGATGTTAATTTATAATGATTTTAGAATAATAAAAGTGTGTTCTTATTAAATACAAATCTACAACTTTAGTTTAAATTCTGAGTTTACAAATTTCCATAGAAGAATAGTTTATTTTATGCTGATTTTTAACTATACTATAATATAATGGTAAATTGTATGTTTTGTTTTGTTTTTTAAATATTCTTACGACCAGATTATCAAATCTTTGTGTCTGGGGGGTGTAAGTGTAAACATAAGGGGCCGTCCATAAAGTACGTCACGCTCCAGAGGGGGGGAGGGGGTGTAAGAAAGTGTGACACTTTGTGACATGGGGGAGGGGGGGTCTGGCCATGTGTGACATCACGCTGTTTTATATTTAATTTTGATTATTTTTTTAATAAAAAACAACAATTTTGTTCGAAAGTGTGACGTACTTTAGGGGGGGTCCGAGATGTGTGACAGGGGGGAGTTAAAAATGGTCAAAAATAGCGTGACATACTTTATGGACGGCCCCTAAAGACCAATTTTCAGATTGCCCTTTTTTTTATTTTACCTTGTTTGTGGCATCCACACATGTTATGGGCTTAGGTTATTGAACATTAATAAATGCCACTTCTAATATGAGTATGAAATGGGCATATTGCAAGTACCCTTAAGGTCGATAACAATGGTGAAAAAAAAAGAACAAATAAGCCCCTAACATCTATTAAAAATGGGTGATACTGCAATCAGGCATCATAGAGTAATAAGATAGAAATCAAGCTTTGATAAGCCTGAAAAAGAAAGACACAACAAACGTGTCAGTGTCAACACTAAAAGAAGAAATCACTATCAAGTAATGCCTTGAATCTACATTGCAGCTAAGTTTCCCCAGGGCTTCCAGCTTACTCATACCTTGTTTAAATTATCTCTTTTTACAAAATTGTAAGGCAAAATGGGTTTTTCTTGGCTCAGTTTCATTCATTGTAACTAACAATTTGTTCTTGGTTTTCAATTCCTGGAAAAACCATCTTAAGTTTTTAAAAACAAAAAAACTCTCAACTCTATCTTATGATTACAATTTTAAGGATAAGACTTAATTTTTTACTGAAGTTCTTTCTTTCCATCAAGCTTTTTAATATATTTATTTTTCTAATTCTCTTTTTTGTTTGACAAATCATCTTCATTATTTTAAATACATGTACATACTTACTTTTGTGCAGTTTTCCAGATCCCATACAAATCATTCGAAATAAATAAAACCAAATTGGTTATTTTCTCTCTATATATATATTTACCATTAAAAAATCACTCATTATCCTTATTTACATGCACTTCTTGAATTAAAAAATTCAGCGATACCTAGAGATTGTTACAAGGTGGGCAATTATTAGTATAATTAATTAACTAACTAACTCAAACTGCTTTACTAAACTTTTAGATTTTATTTCACAGTAAACTTTTAAAAGTTTAGTTTTAAAAAATAATTAACAATATACTGAATTATAATTATATATATAATTTATATAGATAAATATGATAATTAATCTGGGTTTAAATAAAAATCAAGCGTTCTGAACTTGTTCTTGTAGTCCACCATATATTCCAAAGAAAGAAGACAGGAAAATATGGCGACTTGAAAATTATAATTCATAATTTGACAATCAGTTTTTATGTTGCCTGGCTTGACAAAGTCAAACTTCAATTTACAGTTCTCGCCAACAGCTCAGAAAAGAATAAAAAGAACAAGAACATTTATTTATAGACTTTATTTTATATAACGTTGTAATTAAAATTAATAACAAAGATTCCACCAAAACAGGCCTATTTGCAACTATCACTTTTTTAAAAACTCATAACTAATAACTAATCAAAACAGAACAGCCCAGTACAATTAAGTTATGGTATTGTCTCGAAGAATACCCTCTGCAGTCAAGAAAAGTCTAAAATTTGAATAAAAAATAATTTAAAAAGTTAACTTTTTAAACCAATCTATTCAACTGTCAGTTAAGATTCCACTGGTCTGGCCGTCGCGTGTATACTCACACACTACACTGTCAACATTTATTAGGGTGGGGCAGCGTACAATCCTGTAAGACCGCACTCTTTTTGAAAAAGCCTTAACCTTTTACAAAGCACGGGTAAACCTTACACTTACAGTATCAGCTCGGCATCTACGGGTACATAGACCTTTGGTGGTAAGCGAGAAGGTGGCTGTTTGAGGGCAGGCAATTATCTTATTATTTTACTATGCATTTTTCTCTAAACCACAGTTATAAAAAAAATTGTTGGCATACTGACCCATGATTAAAGTATTTTTAAAAAAAGATTAAAAGACGTTGCTTTTAGTGGTTAGAAATAAAAGTTGATATTTAATTATGTTTGCAAGGACATTTGTTTTACTAGCCACACATGTTACAATTTGCAAGGACATTTGTTTTACTAGCCACACATGTTGTTACAATTTGCAAGGACATTTGTTTTACTAGCCACACATGTTGTTACAATTTGCAAGGACATTTGTTTTACTAGCCACACATGTTGTTACAATTTGCAAGGACATTTGTTTTACTAGCCACACATGTTGTTACAATTTATTAATGCTTGACCCCGTTGAATAATTTTGTTTCAAAAATGTCAGAAATGAGGAATGTGATTAATGGAGTAAATAAAGAAAGGGATTTAACTAAGGGGCCGTCCATAAAGTAGGCTAAGTCACGATCCGAGGGGGTTGGGGGTCTAAGAAAGTGTTACAGGGGGGTCAGGCCATGTGTGATGTCACACATTTATTATTTTTAGTTGTTTTTTTCTAATTTATTTATATTTTTTTAGTAGAATTTAAATAGCTTTAAAAATAATTTTGAGAAACATTAGAATTAGTTTTATGTCAAAATAGCATTGAAATGCGAATCTCCTGAATGCGTTGTTCATAAATCTGAATTGGATACAGTAGGACTGATATCGTAGGATCATGAATGGTTTGACAATCATGTTCGCACCAGCCAATATTTCACTCAAATTGTTATTAAATATCAGGACATGAAATGTTGCGACAAAGCACAAAGCTCAAATTCGAAAGTATTTCTGATATAAAATTCAAATGATGGAACACAAATCAAAAGGCTATATATATATATATATATATATATATATATATATATATATTATATATATATATATAATATATATATATATATATATATATATATATATATATATATATATATATATATATATATATATATATATATTTATATATATATATTATATATATATATATATATAATATATATATATATAAATATAAAAAATATATTCGTTTTCTTGAATAAATACGTAATTAATGTGTAAAATGTATATTCTTAAAGAGTTTTAGCATAAACTACATGAAATTACTTTTCAAGGGTGAATTACTCCTCATAGTAATCATAGGCTTCAATATTTTCTCGGTGATCATTCTTGAAAAGAGCTAAATCCTTTGGTCTGCATGTGATTGGTTGCCTTGCGTCGTCCTCCGCACATATTTAGTTTTACTTTGTTTTGTTTTTAAAACTTATATATGGAATTAACATCCTTTATGAAATGTTGATTATAATTTGATGATACATGGTAAGGGAATCATCAATATTATACATTTTAGGTCTTATCGTTTCAAAACTGTTCACGTATTATTTACAGTAAACGAATCCTATGTTTAACGGATCTTATATTAAGAGATTGGTATACCCTGAGACAAAGTGGAGTTCAAGTCAAAAATATTTCCCAACTCCAACGTTTTATTGTAAAAAAATATATTTAAGAAACAAGTCATGTTCATTAAGATCTGCTTCCGTTATTAAACAAACGCCAGTTCAGCTTAACAAATAAGATACTTTTATGATGTCACACCAACAACGTAACTGTTTCTTTTGACGGGACCGGGGAGGGCCTGGTATCCGCCGGATATGGAATGGCGCTTCTCGTCAGCCACTGGATTGAGGGTGACGGAGACGTTGGCGAAGCTCATGGTGTTCTCCTTGTGGCACGTGTCATTGTCCCTGCAGATGTTGAGGAGTTCGCAGTCGATCTGAGCGGGTCTCTCGGCCACCACGTACTGGTAGAACAGCGCCCCCAGGGAGCCGCCTAGCGTTGGGGCGAGCCAGTAAAGCTGGTTGATAAACGAAACCCATCAACAGATTACCGATATATATATATATATTGTAAATATATCTTTTAAAAAAGAAATCGTAATGTTTATGTGAGAAGTAAGAATTGTTGGCAGTATTAGTAGGCCTAATGGAAATGGAATTACAACCGTAATGAAAGCGGTTACTATTTGAGTTAATGGTTATGAGTATAATATGAGTGGCAATACAAACAGCTCTAAAGGCAAACTGGAATGAAAGGTGTTATCAAAAGATTTCACAGTAATGGAAAAAAAGGGGGGGGGCGGGGTGTAATACAACATAATTAAAGAAAAAAACAGAATGGATGGCGTTACCAATTAAGCTAACGGTAATAAAGGCCATAAAAAATTATTTAACATCGTTATATGATATTTTTTTAAAAAATATTATTAATTTTGTTTGCTTGGGATGCTGGCAAATGTGCAACTCCGAACGAAAGAGTTAAAAGAAATGTGGTATTTACGTTAGTTAGGTACGAAGTAAAGAGCAATACAGGATGTGTATAGTTTTAAAGACATTCTCGAAGACAGTTTTCCTTTACCCAGTGATGATCCCAGACTCCGGCAACGACAGCTGGTCCAAGTGTCCTGATGGGATTCATGCTGCAGCCTGTTGGTCGTCCCTGAATTAGAAAAAGTTAGATTTCAAAAAAACAAAAAGTGGAAGTAAAAAATATGATACATAATATCTAGTATAGTATGAGCCGACCGACTTAATTACAACTACTTAAAGAACAGCTCAGAATTCTCAAATAACTAATCCATTTCTTGCTAATGAATGATCCGTCTAAAAATAATATATCCTCAAAATCAAATGTTTAATTCTTTGTATCTAGAATTGAGGATTTACATATAGAAATAGTATTCCTCCCAGTCTTGCACTCAGAAGTCAGAGTGTTTCTCAAGATATTTGCCTAATTAATTACGTAGCTTACACAATAAACCCGTGTGGATAAACTTAAATTAAAATTTATAAAAAAAATTGAACTCGTTGATGAAATCCCATCCCACAGTCCCAATGGATAAGACTTCCCTTGTCTTATTATCTGAGAGCTGATGTCCAGCAGTGTCAGGGTAACGGCACGGGGTTTAGGTGGCTGGACATTGATAGACAGAAGACTGAGCTGCACTTGTGGTTGTATTGTCCAGCAGGTAAACAAACCACAGTGAGACATCATGTTGATTGATATGCCATCATTTAATATATGTCTCTTGCTACGGGAGCCGAGGTTAAGCGGCAGTCCTCTCAAAACTAGGTCAACTGGTTGGACAGTCTCATTGTTTTTATATCATCTATTCTGAGTGTGAGCAAAAAGTTTGTAACGCAAACAGCATGATGTTCAAACCAATAGCCCTTATTGAAAGGTCGGCACCAGTGAGCCGATGACCTGTAGGTAAATTAGTTTGACTTACCGCCCAGGCACTCTGCATGAACACTATTAGTCCCACGGCTAAGGGCATGGAGCCACCGTGATCAGTTCGATGTTGGTCACTACTAGCGAAGACGCCAAGCAGTAAGATGAATGTGGCAATTGTTTCTATGACAAATCCCTATAAAGAAACACACAAAATTAGAGCTTTTAAAAGATGAATTGCACAGAAAATCAAATCATATTTTTAATGGTTGAAGACTGGGATTAAAGGTGATGTTCCCCCTAAGCTGCGCTCGAGGACGCGCAGCTATCTGCCAGACGCCCCGCAGCAGTTTCCACACAGCAAAACTTGATAGTGATAATATATGTGTGTTTGTGGGGTTTACAATTTTGCACAGAAGAAATGGAAAATTTGCAAAAGCGTTCATTTATTTTTTGCACATGAACTAATAAAATAGAGGGAACATTGGTGAACAGTTAGTTTGCAATGTTTAGATTTCATGTAACGAAATACAAATAACCCCCTCACCTGTCCCACGGTGACCCCCTCAGCAAGAACTGTGGCCCCCAAACGACCCCTCCAGGCGTCTGGCACCATGAACCACACAACAGCGCAGCCCCCAATAGAACCTGCGCACTGCATCGCGGTGAAAGTCAGAAACTGAAAAACAAATTAAAAGACCCTTGTGCTAGAAGTACTTGAGTCACACTTCAATGTAAACAGAGAATGTTTAACATCTGGTTTAGACAAATCTACTGCATAAAGTTTAAAACAATACAACATAACTAGGTCCGATTTTTTAAAAGCGTAAAAAATTAAAATGCTATCATCAAAGAGACGAAAAATAAATTAAAACTTGATTATCTCAAAAGCGTAATTTGTGACTTAAGTACTTTTAGCACTAAGCTTTTCTACATTATTTGAAAAAAGGTGCTATTGAAAATACGGCTATGTCAAGATAGAGGTTAGCCAGGGAAAGATCCTGAATAAAGTCGTTATCTTATACTTCAAGGTGGGCGTGGGGGGGGGGTGTTTTTCAATCATCACCCCAAATTAGAGCCGCAGCAAGAAAATTTCGCCCCCTGCGAGGAAGAACACGTATTTGCCCTTTAAAGCCTTAAAGAAAATGCATGATACACAGTAGATTTAACAAAAATTAATAATGGCAATGCCCTTTCCGCGCCCACCCCTTTTCCTGTATCAAGACACCAAAATATGGAGTTGTATTTTAGGAATTGTTGCCTGAAAATTTTAAAGAAAAAGTCCCTAAAGATTACAGTTAATAAACATTTATCATAGTTTATTGAATATATTTAAATACAAACGTTATGTACAAAATATAACATGAGTTTGATTTAAGAAAGTTCATAAAATTTCTTAATTTTTAAGCGGTGTTCGAGTGGCAGCGCGCTCGACTGGCGTACCGATGGTCACGGATTCGAATCCATGTGAGGGCAGGGATTTTTTCCCGGGGCCTAGGGCGTCCCTGAGTCACCCAGCTCCGAATGGGTACCTAACACTAGTTAGGCGGCTGGGTAATGCGTGGAACCCTCATAGCCGTGGCTTGTGAACGCTGCATCACTTGCCATCAGCTCATCTGTCATGGTTTGTGGACGCAATTGTCTTCTGCATAGAAGGAGCGTCTGTATAGATAAGATAAGAAGATTTCTGAACGGATAGCAATGTAAATGGAAGAGCCCTAGAGACCTTTTGCTTGAGACGTTCAAAAATCAAATTCTACAAATTAAAATTTACTTCTTAATATTGAAAAATCCTTGATTTAATGTAATTTTCTTATAAAGGCAGCCAATATTGACGGCTATGAATTTGCTATTGTGCAAGCCTTTTAAGATCTTGGTGTTGCAAGCATTTGCCTTTGTTTAAAAAGGGGTGACGGTGGAGTGAGGAACGCAACAAAAGACATTTTCACTTGATGGAACAACAAATACGTCGTTGTACATTTTGAAAATCTCAGTTAGGCTCTCGACTAATCATAGCTAAGTGACATATCAGCAAGGTGCAGCCAGATTTACGGTAGTTGTCGTCTTTAGGAAAACTGGCAAAAGTCCACTGAGAAGTCTGATGGAGGTTAACTGCAATTTATTTACAATTAATATTCTAACAAGCCCCGAACAAAAAAATGATGTAAAAAAGTGTTAAAATATAAAAAGATAAAATAGTTGTTGAGAAGACTAGGAGAAATGAGTAAAGTATTAAAAGAATAGTATAGAGTATAGAGGTTGCAATAGCAATAGCTGATGAATCTCCAGCAAGTACATGGTGGGGGGGGGAATCTTTTATATATATATATTTTAGAGCCGCTGATGTTAATAACATCGTTATCAGATGTATCACATATATTGGTATATTTTACATAACATAGTATGTCAAGATGAGTATATCCCCCATTATCAACAACGCATTACCCTTACCCTAAACCAAAATAAACTCCAAAACAACAAAAACCACTCCCGCTTGGAGACTAAACACATGACGTCGACAGCTGATCCTACCTTGGCCAGGGTCAAACGGCCAGTTAACATGAACGACCAGCTGACACTGGGGTTGATGTGAGCCCCACTGATATGGTTGAAGGTCCAAATGATCATCGCCACGGTCATCCCGAAGCACACGGCCGATATGAGTGGGTCCTGTGGTTTGCCCTGGTCAAGAGTGACGTAGGCCCCGCAGCCAGAGATCATCAGAATCGCAGTGCCGACGAACTCGGCCAGGGCGGCCTTGAGGAATTTCCATGACCTCACTTCGTGGAAACCGAGGAATTCTCGGAATCTGGGGTTGGCGTCCATCTTGGTAATATCAGTTTTACTACTTCTATGACACTCTACAAAACATGTTTGAAACAAAGAAAACAGAACTTGTTACTTTGAAAAAAAAATGCAGCTGAAACGGGTTGACTACGATGTTTCCAACTGTCACAAGGAAATTTTTTTGATCCATTGTCTAAAACAAATTTCCTCAATGGGATCCAAATTTTTTAAAGGAAAAGACAATTTCTTTGAAATTTTTTTTTATATAAATAGTTATTATAATTACTGTAAAATTTAAAAAATTAATTCTCGAAATGAACTAAATGTGTTACAACTTTAGGTATAATTAGACAAATTCTTTCTTCAATAAAATAGACCTAAAATTAAAGCAAACATAAAATTTACGCAAGACGCCTCTATTTAAAATTGAATGGTCAGGAAATAGAAAAGGCACAACTTGGTTGAAGATGATATTAATAACCACGCCATTGTTAGATGTGCTTCATGTAGGGGCAACAAAACACATGGGTTCAGATATCATGTTTCAAAAGTTTAAAATACATTTATTTGATATTTAATGTTAGATGACAAATCAAATTTGTTTCAACTAGAGCAGCGGTTTTCAAACTATGGTGGTACGCCAGGCCTCTCTAGGTGGTACGCGAAAATTTTTGAAAACAATTTAAATTGTGACCATATTTCTTTGATTGTATCTATTGCTACAATTTTATTTTTTAAAACTTTTTATTAGTTAACTAGTAAGTATTAATTACAAAAATATTTTAATTGGAACAAATTTAGGCAATAGTTTGAAGCAAAATAATTCCCAAATGCAACAGATTTCTAAAAATCAAATGCAGATGTGCCAAGTAGTGCATTAACATGGCGGCGATGGCCAATTCATAGGCCTACGACCCTACGTAACCTATTATTCTAATTGGCTTTTTTTGTAAAACTTTTAATTCTCTTCCATAAATACTTATTATTTATACTCAAAAATATCTATCTTCCAACACAATTGCATACGAATATCTCCTATTATAGTGTTGATTCTACAATTAAATAATCTATGGTTGTAAACGCGCCAACTGGCAACTGTGCGAAGGAATTCTGTTTTCTGGTAGAGGTAGCACAGACGTAAATAGTATACTGTGGACTGTGGAGGTAGTCTTGGCAGTTTGACTTTAGATTTGGCACTTTTATGCGGTGTTCGTAGTTTATTTAAATTTTAATGTGGAAATGTATAATTAATAAGTTTGTGAATATACATTCTAGGTTCCGTGGCAAAATTTTTGAATATTGGCCTAGCCACTGGCTATATGTTTGAAATACCAATTCTTAATCTTTAAACCCATCAATGGATAAATGGTTAAAAAATCAACCGCTTAAAAGAAAGTTAGAACCGGCCAATGCTAAGGTTAGTAATGAATCCACCAAGGCTAGCACTCGAGAACAAAGCTTGAATTTTAACCAGAATGAAGATGATGGCACTCGTAAGCAGCGAAAGATTATTAGACGGTATGACGAAAGCTATTTATACTTTGGATTTACTTGGTGTGGTGACAAAAATGAACCCCAGCCTCAATGTGTCATTTGCAGTGAAAAACTTTCAAATCATTCAATGAAACCCTCTCTGCTTCAGCGCCATTTCAATACAAAACATATCCTTTATAAAGATAAACCACTTGAATTTTTTAAAAGAAAAAAAATTGAAATGCAACTAAGTAAGACAAGTTTAAAGTCATTTACCAATATTAACTTACAAGCATTGGAAGCGTCTTAGTTTGGTCAGTTTGCGAATTGCTCAAACAGGGAAACCACACACTATTGGGGAGAGCCTAATATTACCTGCTGCTAAAGATATTGTAACTTGTTTGTTAGGACAGAATGCTGCCAAAAAACTTGATAATGTTCCTTTGTCGGATAACACTGTTTCCAGACGCATTCAAGATTTAGCTTGTGAAGTAAAGAAAATCCTCATTCAAAGGATACAGAAAAGCATATACTTTGCAAT
This sequence comes from Ampullaceana balthica, assembly GCA_944989445.1. Taxonomy (NCBI): domain Eukaryota; kingdom Metazoa; phylum Mollusca; class Gastropoda; family Lymnaeidae; genus Ampullaceana; species Ampullaceana balthica. The sequence continues at coordinate 774,929 of CALYLW010000149.1, read as the reverse complement.
TCAGTTAGATGAGAGTACTGATATTACAAACTTTGCTCAATTGATGACGTATGTTAGGTATGAACATGAACAGGCAGTTGAGGAAGAATTTTTGTTCTGCGAATCTTTAGCTGAGCGGACAACTGCTAATGAAATATTTTAAAAAAATTAATGATTTTGTTGTTGCCAATGAAATAAATTGGAAAAACTGTGTTGGGGTTTGTTCTGATGGGGCAGCTGCTATGACAGGCAAACATGGTGGAGTGGTTACTCAAATTAAGCAAGTTGCACCGAGAGCCAACTTCACACACTGCAGCATCCACCGTGAAGCATTGGCATCCAAAGCCATGCCCGACACTTTAAAAACAGTTTTAGACCAGGCTGTTAAAATAGTTAACTTCATAAAAGCTCGAGCTCTAAACTCACGCATGTTTACAATAATTTGCAATGAAATGGGAAGTGAACACAATAACCTTCTTTTGCACACGGAAGTACGCTGGCTATCTCGAGGGAAAGTTTTAACTCGGCTTTTTGAACTACGCTCAGAAGTACAAATGTTTCTGTTGAACAGCAAATTTGAAACATCGCATTTACTTTTGGACGAATTGTGGTTAATGCGTTTTGGCATATATTGGCGGATATTTTTGGGAAACTAAACGAACTGAATACGAGTTTGCAAGGAAGAAATATCACTCCATTTACTGTTGTGGATAAGATAAATGCAATAGTAAAAAAGCTTCAGTTCATTTTGTCAGATCTTGAGAAATCTTGTGTAGCTTCATTTTCTTCTCTTGAGTCTTTTGTGATGGAGAATAAGCTGCAACTTAATGCTAATTTGATTGAAGACATTAAGAAGCATTGCTCTCAACTGATACTGAATTTTCAGTCATATTTTCCTGAACAGTTGGATAATAAGGAATGGATTCGAAATCCATTTTCGGATGTGGTGTTGCCGGCTGATTATTCAGTTTTTGAAAGAGACCAGTTTGTTGAGATTTCATGTGATCGTGAATTGAAGAACGAATTTAAAAAAGACATGCTGTGCGATTTCTGGTTGAAGCGAAGGAATGAATATGGATTAATTTCTGATCGAGCTTTAAAGTTTCTGATTCCTTTCAACACGTCATATTTGTGTGAAACTGGGTTTTCAGCTATGCTTGCAATAAAAAATAAATACAGAACAAAGCTTGAAATTGAACCAGATTTGCGATTAAAATTAACAAACATAAAACCTGACATTGCAAATCTGTGTGCGTCTAAACAAGCTCACAGCTCACATTAACATTTCTATTTTCAGTTTTTATTGATACTCAGAATGAGCTCCATAAAATAAAATATTAACTTTTCTATGTCTAAGTTTACCTTTATAGGCCTAGTTAGTACCCATACCTATAACGTACTGTATGTCTGTATGATGTTTTCTTTAATTGCAAGGGGACTTCGTGCCCACCTGCTGCGTTTTTTTTATCGGACTTTAGCTGCATGTGGTACGCCAAAATTTGATTTTTTTACCAAGTGGTACAATAAAAATAAAGTTTGAAAACCGCTGAACTAGAGCTTATGAACAAAATGGAATCGCTTATAAAATTAGTGTACAAGCGACGTGTCATTTAAACACAACAGCTATCTATTTGAATCACATCTGATAGCTGTATTACACGTTGGACTGTAGATGCACATACACTAACTTAGCCACGTGTTGAACTGTTGATACAAATATATTACCTGTACCACAATTTGGACACGAGATCAACACATTCACTAACTATACCACATGTTGAAGCACATCCTCTAACTTCACTACATTTTGCACTAGAGATCCACATCTACTAAGTATACCACATGATCGACAGGTGATGCACATCTAATAATATACCCCAAGTTGGGCTACACATCCATATCCACTAACTGAGCCACGTGTTGGACAAAAGATCTACATCCACTAACTCTTCCACATGACAGACTCCAAGCAGGCCAACAGCTGATTAAAACAAACGACAAAGAAATTAACACTGCCAGTCAATAACTAAGGTACTAATAAAATACCACACGTTTAAAATACCACAAGTTTGTCTATTAATGAAACTGTAAACAATGTTGCTGTAAAAACATCACCTGTCAGATACCTGTCAAAACATCATCACCTGTCAGATACCTGTCAAAACTGAATAAAATTCACTCACCTCTGTCAAGTGTTTTGATATTTGTTCAATTCCCACCAGTTAGGTCAACCATTTAACCAAGTATTTAAATGGGGTGATAACTCCTGAACACACACTTGCTGTGTGATGGTCGTGGTAATGACGCGACGACCAGTTCACTACTTATAGATACTACCCGGAATACCAGCAATGGTTCTCCAAATGTTCTCTTATTCTTTTCATGCCCTGCCTGTCAGTGTTTATTAGCAAACTGCACTTCAGAAAGGTTATACAGGTTAAACTTAGAATTTTTAAAGTTTATCTGCAGATTCATTTGTTTAAAGTTGTTGGTGGTCGCGGTGGTCGAGTGGCAGCGCACTGGACTGTCGTACCGATGGTCACGGGTTCGAATCCGTGTGAAGGCAAGGGTTTGTTCCCGGGGCCTAGGGCGTCCCTGAGTCACCCCGCTCCAAATGGGTACCTAACTACATAGAGTTAGGCGGCTGGGTAATGCGTGGAACCCACAAAGCCGTGGCCTGTGAATGCTGCATCAATTGCCAACAGATCATCTGTCATGGTCTGTGGACGCAACTATCTTCTTCATAGAAGGAGCGTCTGTATTGATAAGATAAGATAAAGTTGAATGTCTTTTAATAATCAATGTATTACATACATTGTCACACAATTGGTTTAAACAAGTTTATTTCCTTCCTTAAAACAAATTTACTAACTTTTTTAAAAAAATTGATTTTGATTTTAGAAGAATTTCCATTTCTTTTCTTTATAATGCAGATTTAAACAGGAAAAAGAAATACATATATAAAGATGCATGTAAAATGTTTCTAATGTTCTAATAAATCATTTTGAGAATCGTTGAAAAGTACATATTTCATTACAAGGTACTTTCAGTGATTTCTTTTTTTTCTCCCACCCCTATCGTCTTGTATAAGATAACAAAGGTCAAAGTTCACGTGATAAGCACAACAAAGTTACGCAAAAAGACATGTTTGAATACATTAAGGGTCATCAGAATAACATTAATGTTAGTTTTTTTTTAAAGTTTTAAATATATATTTTTCTATAAGAATTTACCAATATATCTTAAAAATAAGCTTTAGGAAAAAAAGCCAATATAATTATTTATGCCAAAACTTCTGTAGGTTACAGAAATTTTATAATAAATAGTGGACTACATTTCTTATAGAATTTTATATTTATCACACTCAAGGAGTATATTATAGAAGGCAGCGCTTTATTTTTGCTTTAGACACTTTAGTCTTATTCCAGGTGGATGATTTTTTCTATAAAGATTTTCAAATTAATGTCTTTTTTCTATTAGCCATATTGAGAAAGTAAATGTTTACAGGAAAAATTGAAATCGCAAACTGTAGTTTTATAAAACGCATTTATTAAAAATAAAACAAATTACAGCCGAAAAATGTATGGTACATTGTATATTCACCGGAAAGTAAATTAATAATGGTTTACCTTATTTTTTAAATTTATTTGTTAGTAGTAAAAAGTATGGCTAAATATACGCGTATATCCAGTTGTCCGTTGAGGTGTAATGATGTTAAGGACATTAGGGCGTTAAAAAATCGTGATATGAGACAGCAGAAAAATCCAATCATTCCAACGACTATTATTTTGTGAGGGAAATAGTTATCGTCCTCTAAACTCTATGTAAATAGCAAACAGCGTTGGTTTGCTTTAGTCTCAGTTTTGTGACGTGCAAAGTTGTCAGGAGATAAAGGCAGACGCTCGCCCTATTTTCCAAAGCGCGACAGGTTTTTTATTTAAATGTCATAACATTCAATAGTGTAATTTGCAGGGATTCATTCAAGTTCCAAATTATGATAAGACTTGTCGTTCCTTTTTTACTAGTCTTATATTAACTTGCTTTGTAAGTTTAATCGGAACCATCCCACTATTTGTTTATAATTTTTTCACGTGCCCAATTCACGCGTTGACGCCGACCGTCACTGTTCACACCCCCTACCGTCCCTGCGCCCAGTTTTAAAACCAGGGAGATAATTGTGTTTAAGTCTGTAAATGTCGCGTTTAAACATAATAACTACTTTTAGTTATGCCTCATATGTAAGGGATTTATAGTCAAAAGGTAAGCTGGCTTTGCACTTACTGTAAAATGCGTAGACTAAAAAGTAGAAAATTAGTGCATTTTTAATATGAGACTAGTTTTTAAAAAGTGTTTTTAATGTTGATTATTATTTATATGAATGTTGGTTAGTATTTAACACGTCACTAGAGTTGTTCCGTGCTTGCAAGGGACCATCAAAATTTGTATTTTTAAAGGCATTTTTTTTTCTAATCATATTTTTATTTTATTTGTAAAATCACGAATAGACACATGATACTTATATCAAAAATGGCCGTGTTTCTCGTGCTAAGTTTGGCTGGCGTTATAATATGGGAGGAGGGTGGGTGGCGAAATAGTTGCGTCAAAGGATTTGAGGTCAGGAATACGGCAGTGAGGCATGTACTGAGGGATGCTGGGTTGAGGGAGGTGGGTGAGATGGTGAGATGTGGTCAACTAAACTTAACCAAACTTTTAAAAAAAAATACAAACCCCGATAAGCAACCCCGCAAAGTATCCGTTTCATAGGAGTATTTGGCGAACCCTAACCATCCTCAGTGGTAAGAATTATTAAAGCGTTGATTGTGGGCCCTAAAGATTTAGGAATAAATTTCTCCTCCACTAAGAACAAAAATATATGAAAATTTAACAAATTTAAGGGGTTACAAAAATATTTTTAATGCACACTTACGTGCTTTACAACCATTCGTGTAAAATGAAAATAAAATAAATTCTACCATCTAGTAGCTATCTCTCAAAAGTTTCATGTTTTAAAAAAAAGGCTAATATTTGCCCTTTAAAATAAACATTTCTTGAACAGATTGGATGAGATTAGCGTTAGTTCCTAATAAGTCATGTGTGATAAGTGGGAAACAACTACAGTCAAACCTCTCATAACGAGCACATCTCATTATGAGATTTTCGCATAATGAGCAATTTTTGTGTTCGGAAAAAGTTGCTCCCTTAACGAGCGAAGATTCGCATAACGAGTGACGCAGAAAGGGAGAGTCCCATTTTTCCTAAACATTCATTTGTGATCCGGCACTTCCGCCCTGATGTATTTTTCGGTGTTAAGCACTCGGTCTGTTAGCGTATTGTTTTCGTGTGTGATCAAACATTTCTACAAATTTTGTATTCAGACAGTATTCATTATTTTTTTATCTGCAAAGTGTATTATTGACCTGTGCTAAAATGTCTTCGAAAAAAAAACACAAGAAGACAATCATAAGAGAGAAGAAAAAAAACTGTTGCAATGAAATGAAAAACCATTGAAAAGCGAGAACAAGGTGGCTCGCAACTACAATCGACCAACATCTACAATCTGCACTATTCTCAATAACAATTAAGGAGATGGATGCTTCAAATGGAGTGTCAAGAATGTCTACGAAACTGTTGCGACACATTTTCGTCAAATTTTGAAGGGTCGACAAAAAAAATGTATTTGGACATTTTTTTTAAAGTTAAAAAGGAATAATTATTTGTCATAAATTCATATTTTTGTTTGCGTTTTTTGTTTCAAATCTAAATTATATTCTAGTTGTTTCACTCTTTAACAATTCATAAGTAATTTTATTTGAATAAATGTTAATAAACATTTTGAAAAAATGAGGGTTTTTTTCCAGCATGGAACGGATTATCGTATTTTACATTGATTTGTATGGGTAAAATTATTTTGTATAACGAGTGTTTCGCTTAACGAGTATCACTCTTGAACGAAATAATCTCATTATTAGTGGTTTGACTGTATCTGAAAGGCGGAAAGTTAGGAGACTAAACTACTCATCAATTTTGTTATGGTGGAAGGAGCAAGAGCTGGTACGGTAGGTTGGGTTAATGAGGTGAGTGAAAGGGGGGGGGGTAGGTGAGAGGAGTCTTCGTCATGTGCATGATTGGTAATTGGTGATTGTTTTGTTTAACTTAAGTAAAGCAGAATTAAAATTTGTAAAGATTTATCCTTCTTAGAGGCAGACATTAGGTAGCATACATGATAGTAAGAACTGCAGAATGTTAATACATAAACAACTGATTGTTATCAATATACATAATTCCTGTTGTCTGTATGTAATTTGTAATGCTGTTAGGAGGCACTGCGATCGATTTTCAATTTTAGAAAGCAGCGCACCAATTTACTGCACCAAAAATAACACTTTTCGAACGTTCCGCATGAAATTGTTCAATATGATAATAAATGAATTAAATAAATAAACGTTCTGTATGACATTATTTATTATTCTGATGCGTATTTTTTCAAAAGTAATAGATTTCAGCTGAAATGTATTCATTTTGAAAACTTCCGTCATTTTTGACGGGTAACACACTAGTTTCTCATATTTCTCTATTTAGTTATCATATCAGTGTGCGCACAGGTTGGTACCTGTACTTTCACTTCCAATAACGCTTGTAAATTGTGCTGTGAGTGTTCACCATTGAATGTGTTCATGGATGGAGATGTTCAGATTCAGAATCGACTAAAAAGTTTGCGATTATTCATTTTATTGTTGATGTATAGTTGAATTCTTTGATGAATGAAATGCCACACACAGAAACAGGCACACACACACACAGAGAGAGACAAAGTCACACACATTCACACTGATTCAAACTCTTCGTTCAGTTCTTATCATTTTTATATTATGTGATGACCTCACTATAAATCAGGGGTCATCAAACTATGGCCCGCGACACCGTTTCATATGGCCGCCAACGGTACTTGAGGAAAGTGCCTAAAAGAGAATATGATCAACTTAAATATCAAATTTACAATACTAGAATTCACCACACGAGTTGAGAAATCCTGGATACTCTTTGCCTAGAATTTAAAATTTTCAAATATTTTATTTAGAATTTTTTATTTTAAGTTATGTCTAAAGTAATGTCTGCCTACTTCGCACCCCTCCAAATCCTTACCCGACTGGTTGTAGCTTATGCGCTGACCTTAACGTGTCAAATCAAAACAAAAGCGCATTTCCCCCGCCCCGTAGCTAGGAACATACTAGTACAGACACGTGAGAAAGCTAGGAACATACTGGTACAGACATGTGAGAAAGCTAGGAACATACTGGTACAGGCATGTGAGAAAGCTAGGAACATACTGGTACAGACATGTGAGAAATCTAGGAACATACTGGTACAGACACGTGAGAAAACTAGGAACATTGGTACGGACACGTGAGAAAGCTAGGAACATACTGGTACAGACATGTGAGAAAGCTAGGAACATACTGGTACAGACATGTGAGAAAGCTAGGAACATACTGGTACAGACATGTGAGAAAGCTAGGAACATACTGGTACAGACATGTGAGAAAGCTAGGAACATACTGGTACAGACATGTGAGAAAGCTAGGAACATACTGGTACAGATATGTGAGAAAGCTAGGAACATACTGGTACAGACATGTGAGAAAGCTAGGAACATACTGGTACAGACATGTGAGAAAGCTAGAAACATACTGGTACAGACATGTGAGAAAGCTAGGAACATACTGGTACAGACATGTGAGAAAGCTAGAAACATACTGGTACAGACATGTGAGAAAGCTAGGAACATACTGGTACAGACATGTGAGAAAGCTAGGAACATACTGGTACAGACACGTGAGAAAGCTAGGAACATACTGGTACAGACACGTGAGAAAGCTAGGAACATACTGGTACAGACACGTGAGAAAGCTAGGAACATACTGGTACAGACATGTGAGAAAGCTAGGAACATACTGGTACAGACATGTGAGAAAGCTAGGAACATACTGGTACAGACACGTGAGAAAGCTAGGAACATACTGGTACAGACATGTGAGAAAGCTAGGAACATACTGGTACAGACATGTGAGAAAGCTAGGAACATACTGGTACAGACATGTGAGAAAGCTAGGAACATACTGGTACAGACATGTGAGAAAGCTAGGAACATACTGGTACAGACATGTGAGAAAGCTAGGAACATACTGGTACAGACATGTGAGAAAGCTAGGAACATACTGGTACAGACATGTGAGAAAGCTAGGAACATACTGGTACAGACATGTGAGAAAGCTAGGAACATACTGGTACAGACATGTGAGAAAGCTAGGAACATACTGGTACAGACATGTGAGAAAGCTAGGAACATACTGGTACAGACATGTGAGAAAGCTAGGAACATACTGGTACAGACATGTGAGAAAGCTAGGAACATACTGGTACAGACATGTGAGAAAGCTAGGAACATACTGGTACAGACATGTGAGAAAGCTAGGAACATACTGGTACAGACATGTGAGAAAGCTAGGAACATACTGGTACAGACATGTGAGAAAGCTAGGAACATACTGGTACATACATGTGAGAAAGCTAGGAACATACTGGTACAGACATGTGAGAAAGCTAGGAACATACTGGTACATTCATGTGAGAAAGCTAGGAACATATTGGTTCAGACACGTGAGAAAGCTAGGAACATACTGGTACATACATGTGAGAAAGCTAGGAACATACTGGTACAGACATGTGAGAAAGCTAGGAACATACTGGTACAGACATGTGAGAAAGCTAGGAACATATTGGTACATACATGTGAGAAAGCTAGGAACATATTGGTACAGACATGTGAGAAAGCTAGGAACATATTGGTACATACATGTGAGAAAGCTAGGAACATATTGGTACAGACATGTGAGAAAGCTAGGAACATACTGGTACATACATGTGAGAAAGCTAGGAACATACTGGTACAGATAGGAGAGAAAGCTAGGAACATATTGGTACAGACATGTGAGAAAGCTAGGAACATATTGGTACATACATGTGAGAAAGCTAGGAACATATTGGTACATACATGTGAGTAAGCTAGGAACATATTGGTACAGACACGTGAGAAAGCTAGGAACATATTGGTACATACATGTGAGAAAGCTAGGAACATATTGGTACAGACACGTGAGAAAGCTAGGAACATATTGGTACATACATGTGAGAAAGCTAGGAACATATTGGTACAGACACGTGAGAAAGCTAGGAACATATTGGTACATACATGTGAGAAAGCTAGGAACATATTGGTACAGACATGTGAGAAAGCTAGGAACATACTGGTACATACATGTGAGAAAGCTAGGAACATATTGGTACAGATAGGAGAGAAAGCTAGGAACATATTGGTACAGACATGTGAGAAAGCTAGGAACATATTGGTACATACATGTGAGAAAGCTAGGAACATATTGGTACATACATGTGAGTCAGCTAGGAACATATTGGTACAGACACGTGAGAAAGCTAGGAACATATTGGTACATACATGTGAGAAAGCTAGGAACATATTGGTACAGACACGTGAGAAAGCTAGGAACATATTGGTACATACATGTGAGAAAGCTAGGAACATATTGGTACATACATGTGAGAAAGCTAGGAACATATTGGTACAGACATGTGAGAAAGCTAGGAACATATTGGTACAGACACGTGAGAAAGCTAGGAACATATTGGTACATACATGTGAGAAAGCTAGGAACATATTGGTACAGACACGTGAGAAAGCTAGGAACATATTGGTACATACATATGAGAAAGCTAGGAACATATTGGTACAGACACGTGAGAAAGCTAGGAACATATTGGTACATACATGTGAGAAAGCTAGGAACATATTGGTACATACATGTGAGAAAGCTAGGAACATATTGGTACAGATACGTGAGAAAGCTAGGAACATATTGGTACAAACACGTGAGAAAGCTAGGAACATACTGGTGCATACATGTGAGAAAGCTAGGAACATACTGGTACAGAAAGGAGAGAAAGCTAGGAACATATTGGTACAGACATGTGAGAAAGCTTGAACATATTGGTACATACATGTGAGAAAGCTAGGAACATATTGGTACATACATGTGAGAAAGCTAGGAACATATTGGTACAGACACGTGTGAAAGCTAGGAACATATTGGTACATACATGTGAGAAAGCTAGGAACATATTGGTACAGACACCTGAGAAAGCTAGGAACATATTGGTACATACATGTGAGAAAGCTAGGAACATATTGGTACAGACACGTGAGAAAGCTAGGAACATATTGGTACATACATGTGAGAAAGCTAGCAACATATTGGTACAGACACGTGAGAAAGCTAGGAACATATTGGTACATACATGTGAGAAAGCTAGGAACATATTGGTACAGACACGTGAGAAAGCTAGGAACATATTGGTACATACATGTGAGAAAGCTAGGAACATATTGGTACATACATGTGAGAAAGCTAGGAACATATTGGTACAGATACGTGAGAAAGCTAGGAACATATTGGTACAAACACGTGAGAAAGCTAGGAACATATTGGTACAAACACGTGATAAAGCTAGGAACATACTGGTACAGACATGTGAGAAAGCTAGGAACATACTGGTACAGACATGTGAGAAAGCTAGGAACATATTGGTACAAACACGTGAGAAAGCTAGGAACATACTGGTACAGACATGTGAGAAAGCTAGGAACATACTGGTACAGACATGTGAGAAAGCTAGGAACATACTGGTACAGACACGTGAGAAAGCTAGGAACATACTGGTACAGACATGTGAGAAAGCTAGGAACATACTGGTACAGACATGTGAGAAAGCTAGGAACATACTGGTACAGACATGTGAGAAAGCTAGGAACATATTGGTACAAACACGTGAGAAAGCTAGGAACATACTGGTACAGACATGTGAGAAAGCTAGGAACATATTGGTACAGATACGTGAGAAAGCTAGGAACTTGCTGTGATGTTTTCTAGCGCTGGATGAGTTACTGATTTCTCGATTACTTCACAACTTCTCGTGTCGATTCGTTGTGTCAACTCGAATTTTCAGAGAACAGAACTTTTGTTATCCTTCTCCGGCATGCACGGAACAACAACTTCAAAATACATTTATATGGACGTGATTTTGTTTTAAATCCAATAATCTACAGTGAGATTAGCTTAGATTTGTTGCAATTGATAGATGAAAAACATGACTGGGGTGAGCAAGGCTTTCATGTGCAGATCAGGACTTTTTTGGAAGAGTTCATGCCGACGGCTCTGCTCATACACTGCATCTTACATCAGCAAACACTCTATAGGAAAGACATAGATATTTTTTGTTTACTGAAATCGATCGTTTCTTGTGTGACCTTCATTCGGGGACATGCGACCTTCATTCAGGGACATGTGACCTTCATTCGCGGACATGTGACCTTCATTCGGGGACATGCGACCTTCATTCAGGGACATGTGACCTTCATTCGCGGACATGTGACCTTCATTCGGGGACATGTGACCTTCATTCGGGGACATGTGACCTTCATTCGGGACATGTGACCTTCATTCGGGGACATGTGACCTTCATTCGGTAACATGTGACCTTCATTCGGGGACATATGACCTTCATTCGGGGTCATGTACTCAATCACAGTCAGTTCCAGGTTTGTTGTTGAACAAAATATAAATTATTTGAATTCTGTGACTTGCATTATCACATAGCAGTGAGGTGGCTCAGCTGGGATAAATTTCAACCAGTTCTATAAAGAAATCTATGTTTTTCTCACCGACAAAGACAGAGCTGATCCTACTTGGCTGTGAATGTTGTCATTTGTGGTTGACGAATGAATGAACTAAACTTCAAGGAAAACTTAACATCGACAACGACCTTTAAAGAATCGTCAAAAGATTTCAGATAAAGCTGTCGTTGTTTGATCACCTGGAAGCTAGAAACCTTTTCTAATTTTTATTTTTCTAAGATTTTTTATTCAACAATCGTGAATGTGTCGACTGTTACTGTCAACATCGAATTTTCTATTAAAAAAATACTTGTGACTCAAGGAATCATTTTTGGAGAGTTTTCAGACAATCACAGAATTCAATATGGCATTCTTCTTTTCAGAGATTCCCTTTGATTATAACCTTGATGGTGTTTCAGTTAAACTAAATTTGGTGCCCACTCATTTGCTTGCAAATGACTTGTTGAAATTATGTAGCGAGAAGAGGAACACTTTGAATTTTACCGCTGCTTACATGCTGTTGCGCTTTTAAAACTGCAGAATTTTCCACTAGCGTGGCATCAGGGGCTGAAACAATTCATGTCTGTGAGAAAACATTAAAAAAAACTACAGTTCTTAAAATCAAGAAATTGAACGAGATTGATTTAGAAACTTTTGAAAGCTTTTAACTTGAATTATGTAATTGTTTTAAGCAAAGTACATGTAATGTAAAACTCTTAAAACAAGCTCTTGACAATAAATGATGTGCAAATTATTTTATATGAATATTTTTCTTTTTAAATTCCATCGTGTATTACTTAATAATTATGCACGCGTTGCCGAAAAAAATGTCGTTTTGTACCGGATTAGGGCATGTACAGTGTACAGTTGGTTTTAAAAGAAGAAATTGTTTTCAAATTATTTCTTATTTTGAAAGCTAGAGAGAAATGCAGGTGCGGTGGGAAAGATAAATTGCTTTTAGATTTTAGGCATAGCCTACATGTTTGAGCACGTTATTAAGGTTTTTAAATATGAAGTAGTAATGCAAAATTTTAAAAATACATATATCGAAAATTTGGTCCACTAATTTCACTTTGAAATAATGCACACATTTAATAAAAATCCTTTGCGGAAAAATTAGTAAAGGTTTATCAAATCATCAATATATCTTTAAATCGCAAAATATGTTCTCAAAGTTTAAAAATGTTTTGTTTTATGTCATAGAAATAATATACAGTTAAGTCCCGACTAACAACTATTGACACGACTTGCATGACAACTAGTGCATAATATACAAGTCTAGCGTGTGTAGGCCGGAACAAATCACAGCTCTTACCGGACATGCATACGTCTTTGACGTTCCATCAAACTTTTTTCTAATTCAATATCTTGTAGAAAATATTGACTTCAAATAAATATATAATGTATAGTAGCTTTCTTAAAATTAGTTATTAAAAAATTAAAATGAATGGTTTAATCTAGTTATAATTTTGTACGATTGCACTTAGACTTATTTAATAAAAATCAAACATTAAGTTGTTAGAAATCCTAATATTTTAGACAGTTGTGGTCAAGGTAGAAAATAGCAATTGTATGCTCTTGTTTACGCAGTAATTCAAATATAATTTTTCTTAAATGTACACATTTTATTTTTATTTATTTCCACGTGTACCTATTGTCCTATACATATATAGGAATTTTTAAGGCATTAACTTTTAGACACAGTTAGTTAATACATAATAACTAATACCTCTCTTCTTTGTTTGAACTCTGCCTGGAATGATATTAGGTGTATGGCTTATCATTTCTTTTCTGAACTCCGCTACTTGAGCGTTGATGTCTTCGGCGAATGCTTCTAAAGCAAGAACCCTGAGTTTTACTGCAAGGAAGACTTTGTACCCTAATGACTCCTTGGATCTCCGCTTTGATGACGGTGACTAAATCATATTTCTCGCTGTAAGATGGACATTTCTTTTTCTTTCTCTTTCACACACGAGGTGAAAAAAAGTAGAGTGGAAGGAGCAATAGTTATGAACTATTTTCATACCATTAAAACTATGACCGTGTGTGTATAAATTCAATGTACATTTTTATCTCGCTGTGACGTTGTATCTATAGTCTATCTGCTCACGTTAATTGTTGGGAGTTAAAATCAGGGTCAATTGAGAAGGGATAGCATTGCAGAACTTGCAGAAAACTTTGCTACATATGTTTGAGTTGTTTTATTGCTTGAATTTATATAAGTTTTTAAATTACTTAAATTATTACGCCTGCCGAGGAACTGCGCTATATAAGTGAACAAAATAAATAAATAAAGACAGTTTTCCGTTCATTAAGTTATGATGCATGAAGTTGTATTGAATTTGAGTAAAAAACACAAGAATTTGTGATACTGGCAAGTAACAATATTTTCTTTATTTGAAGATCCAGACCATGACATGAACTGATATTAGTAATGAGTTTGTGTTTCTGTCAACGCTAAGCGAGGTCAAGATTTTTAGAAAATTTCTTACAGTAAACAGGTTTAGCGAAATACTTTGTACTGTAATCCTTCAGAACAATTTCCCTCTTTTTGTTTATAAAGCCAAATTACCTTTTTATTTTGTAACCATTGAAGTCAACGTCACCGTCAAAACCCTAAAAGTTGTTCACAAATAATACAGAAACGCGTAGAACGGAGTTGCTGTATATCATATAGAAAAGAAATTGCCCAAAAAAGCTTTGGAAATATATCATTAATGCCACCTTACATATCGTTGGCGTACTGAAGAAATATTATTTGCTGAACAATTCTCCTTGCATTCCTTTTCTTTCTTGACTCTAGATTTATTTTCCTACTTTCACAGTCTTTGACTTGTCTCCACTTTCATTTTTCAACTTATCCTTTCTTTGACTTTTGTCAATAATTTTGTATTCCATTTTTTTCTATCTTTGTCTTTTCCTTACTTTCATATTCCAACTTTTCCTTTCTCTTTCCTTCTCGTTCTATTCCCTTTTTTATATTTCATTATTCCTTTTCATTATGTTGTCTCTAGATTTATATTCAAACTTTTTATTTTCTTCTCACATGACGGAATCCTTTAAACACTGGTTTGGTGTTAGTTTATTTCCAGACTTAAGGCATTGCTATTACAATGCCTATTTCACTGTATTTTTAAAATTGTATGTAGTCTTTAAAGTAAAGGGCTAAATTAAATTTAATGTTAAAGTCACCAATATATTTTTTACTTTCAAGAAACACTATCTGTTATTATTAATATTATATACATGTAAGAGTTATTAGCAAGGCTCACACTAGCGCCTAATGGTCGTCTCGTTCACATCCTCCCACTAGCGCCTGATGATCGTCTCGTTCACATCCTCCCACTAGCGCCTGATGATCGTCTCGTTCACATCCTCCCAATAGCGCCTGATGATCGTCTCGTTCACATCCTCCCACTAGCGCCTGATGATCGTCTCGTTCACATCCTCCCACTAGCGCCTGATGATCGTCTCGTTCACATCCTCCCACTAGCGCCTGATGATCGTCTCGTTCACATCCTCCCACTAGCGCCTGATGATCGTCTCGTTCACATCCTCTCACTAGCTCCTGATGATCGTCTCGTTCACATCTTCGCTCTAACGGCTTTTAAATAGGTTTCGTTAAATGTGTCTTTCGATGATGTAACTGTTTTAAAAGGTGTCTTCTATTTGTCTAGAAATTTTGAGGTTCAGCGTATATTTAATCCCCTTGTCCAGGCCTATGCAAATAAAGTCCTGTTACATATGTTGCATTAGCAAACCTCGAGAGAAAACTCATATTTTAATAAACAGGGGGAAAAAACCAAAATGACATGGCCGGAGAAACATTCACATGCACATTATGAGGACCGCTGAGATACAGATGGCTGTAGTCAAGACGAAATGGGTCACGTCGATCATCATAGCGTCGTCCAGGGTCAATGCCACCTCTTTCATGTTCTCTAAAAGTAATAATAAAACGTTTATTAATACGAGTAAATGGCATTCATGGCATCCGAGTATTTCAGACAATATAGTTGAAAACGAGAAAAACAGGTCGAGGTTTTATTTCTTATCTGTAATCATGGAATCTGTTTTGTGAGTTAATGACAATTGTGTTAGTGTGAAAAGTTTTTATGATACACAAAGTTGTATAATTGATGAAACATAATTTGTTGTATGAAGGTCTGTTGACACAGTAATAATCTTTGGGGAAATGTGGCAACGAGTAAGGACACATCACGCTAGTCAATTTATTTTTAACTTTCAAAAGATCGTTTTCACTAAAAATAGGAGATTTCTGAGGCCGACTTATCTACCTTTACGTCATCCCAGTAACTAATGTTTTTAATATAAATTCTCCCTACTCGATACTAGGTTTAAGTTGTGAAAAAACTACATACGAATTCAAAGTACATACACAATAAAGATTTATATTTAAACAACAAGTTTACGAGTGAATAAAGTACAAATGGCACAATATAAAAACAGATTGAAATAATGAAACTATTTTGTTTAACAGGTAATGTAGATCTATCAGTGCACTATTTTTATCCGTCTTTGCAGAATAGCTACGTACATTTTCTGAGCTCTCCAACCACCACCCGACTGATCTCCATTTTATCCATTGCTGAAAGGCAAAACTTACTCAAACCCTTCTTGTATTTACCTGGATTGTAGTAGCGATAAATCTTGGCCGAGCCTGGCTTCTGGACCTCAAAGTCCAGTTGACGCTCCAGCTGAGCATGAAGGCAGTATCCAGGCCCTGGGTCCTGAAAGCAAGTCACACAATTCTCGTCACCGTAAGGCCATAAGTTTATGACATGATGAAGCTTCTGCAATAGTCTGTCTCTACATTCATACCCGTGAAAGCTATGGGACGATTCAGTGCAGATGGCAATAGTCTATCTCTACATTCATACCCGTGAAAGCTATAGGACGATTCAGTGCAGATGGCAATAGTCTATCTCTACATTCATACCCGTGAAAGCTATAGGACGATTCAGTGCAGATGGCAATAGTCTATCTCTACATTCATGCCAGTGAAAGCTATAGGACGATTCAGTGCAGATGGCAATAGTCTATCTCTACATTCATACCCGTGAAAGCTATAGGACGATTCAGTGCAGATGGCAATAGTCTATCTCTACATTCATGCCAGTGAAAGCTATAGGACGATTCAGTGCAGATGGCAATAGTCTATCTCTACATTCATACCCGTGAAAGCTATAGGACGATTCAGTGCAGATGGCAATAGTCTATCTCTACATTCATGCCAGTGAAAGCTATGGGATGATTCAGTGCAGATGGCAATAGTCTATCTCTACATTCATGCCAGTGAAAGCTATAGGACGATTCAGTGCAGATGGCAATAGTCTATCTCTACATTCATGCCAGTGAAAGCTATAGGACGATTCAGTGCAGATGGCAATAGTCTATCTCTACATTCATACCCGTGAAAGCTATGGGATGATTCAGTGCAGATGGCAATAGTCTATCTCTACATTCATACCCGTGAAAGCTATGGGATGATTCAGTGCAGATGGCAATAGTCTATCTCTACATTCATACCCGTGAAAGCTATAGGACGATTCAGTGCAGATGGCAATAGTCTATCTCTACATTCATACCCGTGAAAGCTATAGGACGATTCAGTGCAGATGGCAATAGTCTATCTCTACATTCATACCCGTGAAAGCTATAGGACGATTCAGTGCAGATGGCAATAGTCTGTTTCAAAGGTGGAAATGTCCCTGATGCTACATGTGGTTCACGGACTACAGGCGGGTCGCTTAGGTTTACTTTGGCCTGAAAGCAGTGGCGTAGCTAGGGATTTGTATGATTTTTGGGGCCCGGGGGTTGGCCTCTTTGGGGGGCCCTGTATACATAGCAGTGGCGTAATATTTAATTTAAAAATGTATTTGTGGGTCCCCTCAAATGGGGGCCCAGGGGGACTTTCAAATTTGGACCCCCTCCTCCTCCCCTAGCTACGCTACAGCCTGAAAGACTTTTTAACCTGGGATTTAATTTGTCATCAAATGTAAAAAGAGACCAATGTAAAAAGAGACCAATGTAAAAAGAGACCAATGTAAAAAGAGACCAATGTAAAATGAGACCAATGTAAAATGAGACAATGTAAAAAGAGACAATGTAAAAAGAGACCAATGTAAAATGAGACCAATGTAAAATGAGACAATGTAAAATGAGACCAATGTAAAAAGAGACCAATGTAAAAAGAGACCAATGTAAAATGAGACCAATGTAAAATGAGACCAATGTAAAAAGAGACCAATGTAAAAAGAGACAATGTAAAAAGAGACAATGTAAAAAGAGACAATGTAAAAAGAGACCAATGTAAAAAGAGACAATGTAAAATGAGACCAATGTAAAAAGAGACAATGTAAAATGAGACCAATGTAAAATGAGACCAATGTAAAAAGAGACCAATGTAAAATGAGACCAATGTAAAAAGAGACCAATGTAAAAAGAGACAATGTAAAAAGAGACAATGTAAAAAGAGACAATGTAAAAAGAGACAATGTAAAAAGAGACAATGTAAAAAGAGACAATGTAAAAAGAGACAATGTAAAAAGAGACCAATGTAAAAAGAGACAATGTAAAAAGAGACAATGTAAAAAGAGACCAATGTAAAAAGAGACAATGTAAAAAGAGACAATGTAAAAAGAGACAATGTAAAAAGAGACAATGTAAAAAGAGACAATGTAAAAAGAGACAATGTAAAAAGAGACCAATGTAAAAAGAGACAATGTAAAAAGAGACAATGTAAAAAGAGACAATGTAAAAAGAGACAATGTAAAAAGAGACCAATGTAAAAAGAGACCAATGTAAAAAGAGACAATGTAAAAAGAGACAATGTAAAAAGA
This sequence comes from Ampullaceana balthica, assembly GCA_944989445.1. Classification (NCBI taxonomy): domain Eukaryota; kingdom Metazoa; phylum Mollusca; class Gastropoda; family Lymnaeidae; genus Ampullaceana; species Ampullaceana balthica. The sequence continues at coordinate 756,341 of CALYLW010000149.1, read as the reverse complement.
GACCAATGTAAAAAGAGACCAATGTAAAAAGAGACCAATGTAAAATGAGACCAATGTAAAAAGAGACAATGTAAAAAGAGACAATGTAAAAAGAGACCAATGTAAAAAGAGACAATGTAAAAAGAGACCAATGTAAAAAGAGACCAATGTAAAATGAGACCAATGTAAAAAGAGACCAATGTAAAAAGAGACCAATGTAAAAAGAGACAATGTAAAAAGAGACAATGTAAAAAGAGACCAATGTAAAAAGAGACCAATGTAAAAAGAGACCAATGTAAAATGAGACCAATGTAAAAAGAGACCAATGTAAAAAGAGACAATGTAAAAAGAGACCAATGTAAAAAGAGACAATGTAAAAAGAGACAATGTAAAAAGAGACCAATTTAAAAAGAGACAATGTAAAAAGAGACCAATGTAAAAAGAGACCAATGTAAAAAGAGACCAATGTAAAAAGAGACCAATGTAAAAAGAGACCAATGTAAAAAGAGACCAATGTAAAAAGAGACCAATGTAAAAAGAGACCAATGTAAAAAGAGACCAATGTAAAAAGAGACCAATGTAAAAAGAGACCAATGTAAAAAGAGACCAATGTAAAAAGAGACCAATGTAAAAAGAGACCAATGTAAAAAGAGACCAATGTAAAAAGAGACCAATGTAAAAAGAGACAATGTAAAAAGAGACCAATGTAAAATGAGACCAATGTAAAATGAGACCAATGTAAAAAGAGACCAATGTAAAAAGAGACCAATGTAAAAAGAGACCAATGTAAAAAGAGACAATGTAAAAAGAGACAATGTAAAAAGAGACAATGTAAAATGAGACCAATGTAAAAAGAGACCAATGTAAAAAGAGACAATGTAAAAAGAGACAATGTAAAAAGAGACCAATGTAAAAAGAGACCAATGTAAAAAGAGACAATGTAAAAAGAGACCAATGTAAAAAGAGACAATGTAAAAAGAGACCAATGTAAAAAGAGACCAATGTAAAAAGAGACCAATGTAAAAAGAGACCAATGTAAAAAGAGACCAATGTAAAAAGAGACAATGTAAAAAGAGACAATGTAAAAAGAGACCAATGTAAAAAGAGACAATGTAAAAAGAGACCAATGTAAAAAGAGACAATGTAAAAAGAGACCAATGTAAAATGAGACCAATGTAAAAAGAGACCAATGTAAAAAGAGACCAATGTAAAAAGAGACCAATGTAAAAAGAGACCAATGTAAAAAGAGACAATGTAAAAAAGACAATGTAAAAAGAGACAATGTAAAAAGAGACCAATGTAAAATGAGACCAATGTAAAAAGAGACCAATGTAAAAAGAGACCAATGTAAAAAGAGACAATGTAAAAAAGACAATGTAAAAAGAGACAATGTAAAAAAGAGACAATGTAAAAAGAGACAATGTAAAAAGAGACATGTAAAAAGAGACTAATGTAAAAAGAGATCAATGTAAAAAGAGATGAATGTAAAAAGAGACCAATCCATTATCTTATAAATTCCATAAAAATGGTCTCTAAAAGGTTTTCCTTTTTTAAATTACATATGCAGATAACCAGTTTGTCTTACATTAACCTTTAAACATCGTTAAATCCAATGACCAAATAGAATGGGAATAGTTTTCCATTTCTTTTTGTGTTAGATCTTCAACACATGGTTAACGTTTGACAATACCTTCCAGTACATGACAATTTAACATGTAAGACTTCATAGGGGTATATAGCAAGTCAACAATTGAGACTACGTGCATACCTTATCCAAATAGAAGTGGATGCCCCTTTCATCCGTGTCTACCCGTGACGCCTGTGGGTTGTTGGCCAGAATGGTCGATGGGCTCTCGTAGGGCTTCTCTCCCGAGGGGAGTGTGAGGGTTGTCACATACATACCATCGTAAGTTTGGGCGCGCAGGCTGAAAAGTCAAGAATTCTTAAATATCTTAGAGGCTTGCGATTAAAATATTTAATCCGTGTAAAACAACTAAAAAAAACAACAGTCGAATACAGTTTGCACAACAAATTAACATTTCCCAGACAGATAATGTCATATCTCACGTGTAATGATACGATTTCAGACAATATTTTTGCAAAAAAAAGATATGAAACATAAATATAGAAGTAACCATACGTTTGCTAAATGCTTTGGTACTACAACTTGATCATTAACAACCTGTAGCAAGTTTTTGTCTTGGCCAAGCCTTGCCTCGATGACTTAAATTAAATAAGAATAAAAAATCTCTTTAGATAAGCCAAATAGAAAACCAGGATATTTGATTAATATGTTAATGAGGTAATTTTGACAGAATATCCGATATTCTTAATCAGATATTTGAGCCAAAAAATTATAAGGCAGAAGGCCTGTTATTTTTGGCTATCGAAACTATTTATTTCAAGAGAAAGAAAGCGCAGTGGGGGATGGACACAAACTTCAATATTTTCAACAACAAAAACATTAAAATTGAACATTTTTAGCATTTTTTAAAAAGTAAATATTTTTCGAAGCCGAACCAAATGACACAGAATTACTTTAAATTCATCTATTTTTAAAGCAGGATATTGCTGTTCTTCCTTCTATGAGGGGAAAATATCCCGATTAAACTTACAAAGCAAGCTAATATAAGACTAGTAAAACGCGACAAACATATTTTACAGACTGAATCTGCCTTAATACCCCTTTGTTGTATAACCGGGAGGACGAGGGGAAAGGTCTGATCACCGATCGCTGGACCGAGCTCAGCGTGACACGTAAAATGTAAACAAAAGCACGCTGGTACATCGATGGGTGGCGTCAGCGCGTGAACTGACCTGGCACGTGGAAGAAAAACAATAACAAACTGTGAAATTGAATTACATATGTTATATAGAGATAAACTAAAAGTGCATTAATTTAATTACGGCACATTTGATCGATCTGCAAAAATTCACAAAAATACTATCACCAATATTGAACATGTGTGCAAATTTTCAGAATGATTGGATAACGGGAAGGTGTTCAAAATTGGGATATTAAAAATAGTCCGATTGTCCGACTAAACTTACAAAGCAAGTTAATATAAGACTAGTAATAAGTTATCGTAATTCAGAATCTTTCATTGTTTTTCCCATAGTCTCAAAATCTCGCCCCTCCAGTTTCTTTTGCATCTACCATTTCGCGCCCTCGATAGAGGTGATCACCCTTCGTTTTATTTTGTCACCCCTCAAGACAGGACCGGTCTTAGGCCACTGCAACCTATGCGGCCACAGTGGGCCCCGCGCTTTCATAGGCAACGCATATCTTAATTTGACTTATTATCCTTATTAATTCCTTATCCCTACCCAAACTGGGCCCCGAGAAATCCGTTTCGCATAGTAAGCCGCAAAGGGCCCCGCAATTGCTAAGACCGGCTCTGAATGTAGTTAACCGTCCCTTTTATTGTGGGCCGCCCTTGGTCAATAATACCCCCACTGGTATTTTAAAATAATTTGCTTTGTAACCTCTTAATACAGGCCTCAACCTCGTGCAGATTCCCTGGCAGTTATCTGGACTTGGTGATGATGGATAAGTTTGAGTAAAGTGAGATTTTGTCATCATCGCCCGCAGGAGTGTGGTATATGTAGACAACTTGGGGAGAAACGGGGAAAGTGGAGTCAAGAATAATCGTATAGTGTAGATTGTACACAAATGTTCCCTCTAAGATTTATCGGTCTGTGTGCAATTAAAAAGTCTCGTGTGCCAAGTTGCACAACATTCATTTTATGTGCAATATTTTTAAAAATTTGCTGCGCTGTAATTATAAAATGCTGCGCGGTGTCGGTCTTCGCAGCCGTGCATTTTAAAGGGAGCATTGGTGTAAACAACTTGGGAGAAATGGGGGAACTGGAGTCAAGAATAACCTAATAGTGTATACAACCTGGGGAGAAATGTTGAAAGTGGAATTAATAATCCATGGATAAGACGATGGTATTATTATGAATTAATGGACACAACGAACGACAGAGGTGTAAAGAGGGGGCTTCACCAAAACCCCAGAGGAAAACGGCTCAAGTGAAGACCAAGGCTAAGATTGATAGATGATGTAGAAAAAGATCTACAACAACTGGGCATCCAGTCTAGAAGATAGGCGTTGATTAGAAGCTGAGTGGAAGGAGGCGGTGAGGCATGCCGAAGCCCTACTTGGTCTGTAGTATTAGGACTAAGTGGAAGGAGGTCGTGAGGCAGGCCTAAGCCCTACTTGGTCTGTAGTATTAGGACTAAGTGGAAGGAGGTCGTGAGGCAGGCCGAAGCCCTACATGGTCTGTAGCTGGTCAGGACTGAGTGGAAGATGGTGGTGAGGCAGCCCGACCGAAGCCCTACATGGTCTGTAGCTTGGTCAAGACTGAGTGGAAGATGGTGGTGAGGCAGCCCGACCGAAGCCCTACACGGTCTGTAGCGCCATAGGGATGAGGAGGAGGACACCACGAACGTGAAAACGAATTCTGTCGGGACTTTTAATATAGTTAATTAAAAACCTTTAGTGAAATTAATATATATTCCTTATATGTATGAATGTAACATAACACACCCAGTAGTATTATTACCACTCGATGGCGGGACGACATTTTTTTTCATCGCAAAATTCCCGGAAAACAACTTGCATTTGGGGGAAAATGACGGTCACCAATAAAATGAGACATCAGTGAAGAATCATCTTTTACTATCAACCTTTTAAACGTCACTGGTCACACATTTTTATTAAGATCGGTTAACATTTACACGTCACCACCAAAATAAGTCTCCTACTAAACTTTTGTATTGGTATAAACAATGAAAAATCTTTGAACAAATGCTTAGATAGTATGAGTTTATGTTTAGATAGCATGAGTTTATGTTTAGATAGCATGAGTTTATGTTTAGATAGCATGAGTTTATGTTTAGATAGCATGAGTTTATGTTTAGATAGCATGAGTTTATGTTTAGATAGCATGAGTTTATGTTTAGATAGCATGAGTTTATGTTTAGATAGATGAGTTTATGTTTAGATAGCATGAGTTTATGTTTAGATAGCATGACTTTATGTTTAGATAGCATGAGTTTATGTTTAGATAGTATGAGTTTATGTTTAGATAGCATGAGTTTATGTTTAGATAGTATGAGTTTATGTTTAGATAGTATGAGTTTATTTTTTAGATAGTATGTGTTTTTGTTTAGATAGTATGAGTTTATTCAACATTTCTACTAGTTGATTCGTTATTTTTTTTTACCCTTACAGGAATATTAAAGAAATAATCAAACAAAATTAAGAGTTAAGAGCATAAACCCATTGAATTATTGTCATTTTCACTCACTTTAACAACGGCAATGCTATTCAGGTCACCTGATAAGTTCACGAGGACTTTCTCTGTATCTCCAGGAAGCTGGAGGCAAACAATACGTTAATATTAACATAACAAATGTGGGGGAGAAAACTTCATAAAAATTCACATTCACCCTTAATTCCTTTAATAATTCGTTCAATCATTCAATAAATAATTCAATCACTTATGTATTCACTCAATCTATCTTTAATTTAATTATTCAGAAGGAACTAGATTTTTTCCTTTTCATTTACTATCCAATTATTTATTAATTTAATAATTCCTTATGCCGGTAATTAAAAAATTCAATTTGTCACTTGATTATTCATTAATCAAATATTTCATTCTATTGGTCATGCAATCAGTCATTGATCCTACATGTGGAAGAAAATCAGAAGCCCCGAGCCTAGTGCTCTTCATGGGTCTTCCTGGAAGACCCTCCCAGCTATCTGGCCCCCTCCCCAGAAAAGGACGTGACAGCTGGGAACGGAGCGGTCGCTTCTGAAGCGGCCACCTGGGCATCCAGGACAGAAAGTCGAAGATGCCTCCCACTAAGTTGGCCTCACAAGGAGGGGTGGACATTTCCTACTATGACCCGCTACCACTTTGGCGCCACCCCGGCAAAGCATACGAGTCTCAATGGTTAGGATCGCCGCTATGTGGGGGATCATCAATGACCTACCTAGGGTGCAACCCCCACTGGAAGGTTTCCTCAGAGCTGGCGTCCGCTGCGTTCTTCGCGGTTCCTTTTGCTAATCCGTACTGGCGCTCCTGACCCTAAACCGGCATCGCTCAATGGCGTTGCTAGTAAAATTGAGGAGGACGAAACGGTCGCGTCGGATTTACCCGTCCCTCAGCGGGTACTTTGGTTTTCATCATCGACAATGCATTTAAGATGCTTTGTCTAAGATCCGTACAGCGACTGTAATCATATGTGACTAGCACCTAACTCCGAACATATCGGTCTTTGGCATTGCCTGCCGGGAGATGTTGGTTTCAGGTCGCCGAGTCGCGGTCAGGTCCGTGCCCCACGACCCTACTCATCCGCCGAGCCCCGTAGAGGCCTCCCCCTTCGACGGCAATCAGTCATTAATCATTCAATCAATTATATAATTCATATTTCTTTCTAGTATTCTTTTCATTGATCATTCATATAGAAGGGAATTGTCTTTACTTTATACTCATCACACCATTTTCCTGTGGCTAGTGATTAACACATTTAGTTGAATGAAACACCACGGAAAGATGACTAATGATGTCTTGTATACTTTGTATAGGTATTTAAAGTTCAAGCATGGTAACTATTGGTAACCCGTTTTTCTAAGATAATCACTGATACCAATTTACCAAATTTCAGTCCTGTGAACAAAGTGTTGCTTTTTTTATTTTAAATATATATATTTTTACCATTTCCCCGCAAAAATATTTTTGTTTAGTTTCTACATTTTCTAATAAGAACCTTCACTTAATTTAAGTCTGTTTGAACTCTCAATAGTGTGACCTTAACATACAAACGTAACATCATAATTTATCAAAACTAAGAATATATACACAAAACTCTTGAGTCGCGGGTTAATGACTGACAACCTAATATTGGAAATTCAATCCCACCGTACCATAGCTGTCTGGAGTAAAACTGAATGTGGAGTCGACAGTTTGAAGATTAGTTCTATGGGATGGGTGATCTGTAGAGTGGCGTGCGACGTTTGACCTGTGAACTGTGACCCGAACTCAGACAGAGCCTGCAGTACCATCACAGTGTCCTGTTCGAGAATTTGACAAGATGAAAATAAATTAAAACTGCGAAGCTCCAGAGAGGTGCAGATATAGCCTCGTTTTGTTTAACGTTTGCCTGAGTAGAGTCAAATTTGATTATTAATACCTAAAAATAAGTATGTGTTTAGAGTCCTAGTCCTATGGAAATAAACTTTAAAAAAAAATATAATCACTTTTAATTAAATAAATTCGTTAGCATCTAATATCATCGAAAGGCGTGAGCTTGAACAGTCTTATCCAAAACTTAAACCACAGAAAGTGGGTGAATCTTTTATAACACTTAGACCGGAAACAGCCGGATAGATTATTTTTTTGAGTTATGAAGTTGAAGAAATATATCATTTTTAAAAGTTTTAAGCTTTATACTAATTCTATATAAACAAATATTTTTAAACACAGTTATCACAATAGCTAGTATGAATGCTTAACTAAATTATTAGTCACTTTATAAGTTACCTGCGTGCTATAGAAACCACCCCTGCTGTTCTGCTGAGATTGCAGCCATTTCATCAGTTCGATACCTTCAGCCCGACGCCCTATCTGGTTGTATGTGAGGAGAACATAGGCTCCAGTTTCCAAGCTCCTAGATTCCGGAGACTCGCTTACATTACGTGGATCACTTCCTTGTTGATCTTCTACTCCCCCGTTTTGGGCCGTGTTTAAATTTGGGCTGCTCTTCTCTAGCCACGGAGGGTTTGATTCTGAAAGCCGTTTACAAAGAGTCTATAGAAGGATTCTACAGCTGACCCCAGGAGATCATGGCTCGATGGCAAAGTTTTTAAACTTAGAGTGTGTTTGTAAGGGAATTTTGATTAACTTTAACTTTTTTGAAGTGGAGGGGAGCATTATTTTGTACTAAGTGTGGCAAAAGTTTTGTTTTAATGAGGAGACCTTAGGCCCTAGACGCGCTAGTATTTTCAGGAATGCCATACACTTATGAAATAATTAAAGTGATGTAACAAGGCCAAAAACAAACAGATGTAAAGATAGTATGCAGCTCAGCGGAAATGATTTTAACTAGATCTCGCATCTGGCAGAGCGATAAATAACTAGGTTAAATCGAAAGTTTTAACAGTTCACCAGGGGTGTAGTCCTAAAAACAGAGGTGTGAGGGCTCTCTTTTTTCACATTTTTTTTTCAGATGAGCATACGCGATTGCGATTATAACGCTGAAAAGCCTGAAATTGATTGAAGTTAATTGAAATTACATGCCCTCCATGTAGGAAGGGCGCGCCCTCCCTGTCAAAAAAGGTGGGAGGGCCAAGCCCTCCCGCACCCACCCTCCACTACACCACTGCTGTTCACACCACAAAAACAATTTTTGTGATTGCTATATTTTTTATGGGGCTTTTTTAAAAATAGCTAAATATGATGTATGAAATCGAAGTCTCTTAATGCATTTGTCTTGCTGTATACGGTGATTTAATATTGTGATGGAAATTTGATGATTGAAAACGAACTGAGCAATTTTTAAATATTTTATTTTAAAAAAATGTGTTACTCTTTCTAAGTCTGGACTTCGATTATATAATTTCATAAACGAAGAATTTCCAAATACTTCGGTATGCGTCTGCTTTTTTATGCGTCCAACTTGATATCCGTCGTATTTGGACGCGAAAATTTTTGCTTTGTGTATGACCTTTGTTTGGAATACGACCCGCATGTTATAGCTTGTATGAGTAAAACTGACACATCGCGCATGCGTAACTTGTAAAATCAGAGCAAACCGCGCGATACTCAATTGTGTACGTACGGCAGTTGCTACCATACAATGAACGACTCGCGCAATAACGCTAAATTGTCATGTGATTTTGTGTTTTCCTGGTAATTAGCAAATTCACTTAATATGAGTTCTATGAAAGTTAATAAGAGCCAATCAATGAAAAAAATGGTGAGAATCACTATGGAGGTGAATAAAGACATTGTTGTAAAGCGGGGAAAGATACATAGTGCCCGGGACTATGGAGGTGAATAAAGAGATTGTGCTGTAAAGGGAGAAAAGATACATAGTGCCCGGGACTATGGAGGTGAATAAAGAGATTGTTGTAAAGGGGGAAAGATACATAGTACCTGGGACATGGTTACAGCATACAAAATGCTAAGAACGACGATTTCTATGATCGTGACAAAAAAGACGTTATTAAATGGGCAAATGTTGCGTAAGGTGTAACATCAAATGTTGGGTAAGGTGTAACATCAAATGTTGGGTAAGGTGTAACATCAAATGTTGGGTAAGGTGTAACATCAAATGTTGGGTAAGGTGTAACATCAAATGTTGCGTAAGGTGTAACATCAAATGTTGGGTAAGGTGTAACATCAAATGTTGCGTAAGGTGTAACATCAAATGTTGGGTAAGGTGTAACATCAAATGTTGGGTAGGGTGTAACATCAAATGTTGGGTAAGGTGTAACATCAAATGTTGCGTAAGGTGTAACATCAAATGTTGGGTAAGGTGTAACATCAAATGTTGGGTAAGGTGTAACATCAAATGTTGCGTAAGGTGTAACATCAAATGTTGGGTAAGGTGTAACATCAAATGTTGGGTAAGGTGTAACATCAAATGTTGGGTAAGGTGTAACATCAAATGTTGCGTAAGGTGTAACATCAAATGTTGGGTAAGGTGTAACATCAAATGTTGGGTAAGGTGTAACATCAAATGTTGCGTAAGGTGTAACATCAAATGTTGGGTAAGGTGTAACATCAAATGTTGCGTAAGGTGTAACATCAAATGTTGCGTAAGGTGTAACATCAAATGTTGTGTAAGGTGTAACATCAAATGTTGCGTAGGGTGTAACATCAAATGTTGGGTAAGGTGTAACATCAAATGTTGCGTAAGGTGTAACATCAAATGTTGCGTAAGGTGTAACATCAAATGTTGGGTAAGGTGTAACATCAAATGTTGGGTAAGGTGTAACATCAAATGTTGGGTAAGGTGTAACATCAAATGTTGGGTAAGGTGTAACATCAAATTTTGGGTAAGGTGTAACATCAAATGTTGGGTAATGTGTAACATCAAATGTTGGGTAAGGTGTAACATCAAATGTTGGGTAAGGTGTAACATCAAATGTTGCGTAAGGTGTAACATCAAATGTTGCGTAAGGTGTAACATCGATTACAAAATAAAAATCTTACACACATTATAGCATGTTTAAAAAATAGCTTTTAATCTTGATGACAGAAAAACATTATATAGATTCGTCTAAATTCTTTTTATTTATGTATTTTAGTATTAAACGGTGTTTCAAATTTTGTTTTACACAACCACGTCAAAAAAGTTATAAGATGTAAATAACAATATGATTTTTTTCCTCATGGGAACGAATTAATCACTTTCCCTCTTTCTTTTGGGAAAAATACCTCCACGGGTCTGGGGCGGATTAAGGACGCATACCGAAGTACCACTAGCTGTAGAAGCATTTATTTCATTTCATTTAAAATTTTAAACAATCATATAGAAATATTCACATTTAAATTGATTTTAAAATACGTTTATTAAAGAGCATTCTGCAGCAGTAGATTTTGTCTATCGGAAAAAATCACGACTAGCCTTGCTTTGTAAAATTAGTATAGTAATCAAGTTTAAGTAATCAGAGAAGTAAACAAAGACTACCTTTTGCTTAGGGGCCGTCCATAAATGACGTCACGCACCTAGGGGGGGAGGGGGTCACACTTTTGTGACGATGTGTGACGAGGGGGAGGGAGGGGGTTGAAGAAATGTGACGTCACATCAAAAGGGTAAATAAAAATAAAACTTCCACTGAAATATTTGGTCACTTACAATTTCTTTAATGATTTTTTAATATTTTTTTTTAAAATCAGTGCTTCTCAAAGTACCGGTCGGTAGGCCATCAGACGCCGGTCGGCGTAAGTTATCAAGAAATGAAAATTAAATCTAATTATAATCCTTAAGTTTGAGAACTCATGAGAACGTATGAAATTGTAACCCTGCGTCGTTTGATGTTGACATCAAAGCATTTGTGATGTCACCGCCGCTCCGTTTGGTTCTCTCACGGCAGTAGTCGACCAACATTTTTGCCCGTTACCCCAAAATATACAAGTTTCTGTGTGCGTTACAGACTCGAGGTCCTGCTCACATGACTCGGGGATTTGGGGGAGCGTCGTTAGCACCCACCCCCCCCCCGAAAATGCAACTGGTGAGTTTTACAAGCATGACAAAGTGTCTAAAAATGATCTGAATAGGATTATGTAAAGATATTTTAAGTCAAAACGACACGGAATATCAATTTTTGATTATTTTTTTTAATAATTTATTTTTTTTTGGTCTATTTGATACGATTATAAACGTTTTAAGTTTGATATAATTGTTCGATTGGTTTTTGGTCAAACGCCAAGAGTTCCCTTTTTACCCCAAATGAGATAATTTACCGCTGTTCACAGCCCCTCGGTTAAACCGCCCGATAGCGGTAGCCATGTATTTTTCATTAGTTTATAAATTCCACAAGAGAATGCAACAATTTAAACACGCCTCCTCGTCCATACAAAAAATATAAAAAAAACTCGTGAGCTTTGGAGTAAAAAGTTATGATAATATTGGATATTTTATTAATGTCATAGTATTTTTCAGTCTTCAACTTGCAGTATTACTGTATTTTGCGACGCACAAGATGACACCCTACTTTCCTGCACAAATGTGGGGTTCGTACAGTACTCGCCATATTCCTCTTCCAGCGCATACCAAATAATTTTTAGAAAACATGAGATTTGATATCAATGTGGTAATTTTAGATCAAATGCCTTTGATGTGCATATACATAGCAGGAAAAATGTCATTATAAGATCGAAATCAATTTGAGGAATCGTCTTGTATCTATATATTCTTGGTTTATCAACAATGAAGTGATCCTTGTAATATCAATAGTCACATAGTCAGTTCCTTACTGGGATACAGCGCTATATAAATTATCAATTTTATTATTATTATTCGCGAGCTTAATCGCGAAGGTTAATCACATCAAATGGTTTTTGAAATTACCGCTGCATTGTTCGTTAGCTGTCTTGCTATGCCTTGGCAACCAAACAATTTTTTTAAAAAAATATATATTATATAAAACAAGCCTAAATCATACTTAATCTTATAGGGCTTTAAGCCATGTAGGGGTTCATTTTGCTATCACGTCAGTACAAGGGAAAATCACGTCAAAACGGGAAAAGAATGCACCGGTACCTGGTGAAATGCATTAAAATAAAACAAACCCGTAAAAACAAAGTTTTTTGACTATAAATCCCTTATATGAGTCATAACTAACAGTATTGATTATTTTCAAACGCGACAAGCATTTACAGACTGAATCTGTCTTAACTCAACTTTGCTTCATAACCCTAGGGGGGGGGCCGAGTTCAGCATGACACGTAAAATGTAAACAAAAGCACGCCGGTACTTCGATGGGTCGACGTCAAAGCGTCAACTCAAACTCTCACGTGGGAAAAAAAACAATAACAAACCGTGAATTTGAATTACATACGTTATATAAGGATAAACTAAAAATGCATTAATTTAATTACGGTACGTTCGATCGATCTGAAAGTTTGATACGATGCATTGTTAGGTGAGACGGGTCCGTGTGCCAAATTTCAGCTCGATCAGATCACGGGAAGTGGGTCATTTTCGACTTTTGATTTTCCGCACGCCCAAGACAGAGATGACGACAGAGAGACAGAGACGACGGTGAAGTTAATATAAGGGATTTAATAAAACAAACCCGTAAAAACAAAGTTTTTGACTATAAATCCCTTATATATGAGACATAACTAACAGTATTGATTATTTTCAAACGCTACAAACATTTACAGACTGAATCTGTCTTAACTCAACTTTGCTTCATAACCCTAGGGGACCGAGCTCAGCATGACACGTAAAATGTAAACAAAAGCACGCCGGTACTTCGATGGGTCGCCTCAACGCGTCAACTCAAACTCTCACCGTGGGGAAAAAAAAACAATAACAAACAGTGAATTTGAATTACATACGTTATATAAGGATAAACTAAAAATGCATTAATTTAATTACGGTACGTTCGATCGCTCTGAAAGTTTGATACGATGCATTGTTAGGTGAGACGGGTCCGTGTGCCTAATTTCAGCTCGATCGGATCACGGGAAGTGGGTCATTTTTGACTTTTGTTTTTCCGCCCGCCCAAGACAGAGATGACGACAGAACGACAGAGAGAGAGAGAGAGAGAGATACGCCGTGAAGTTAATATAAGGGATTTAATAAAACAAACCCGTAAAAACAAAGTTTTTGACTATAAATCCCTTATATATGAGACATAACTAACAGTATTGATTATTTTCAAACATTTACAGACTGACACCGAGTGATGTCCCTTGTCTTTAATGAATGGGGGTGGGATGTGAGGGGGGTGTCGGCACGACGGTCGGCGTCAACACGACGGTCGGCGTCAACTCAAACTCACGTGAAACTGGCAGAAAAAAAAACAATAACAAACAGCGAATTTTGAATTACATACCTCATATAAGGATAAACTAAAAATGCATTAATTTAATTACGGTACGTTCGATCGATCTGAAATTTTAATACGATGCATTGTTAGATCAGACGGGTCCGTGTGCCAAATTTCAGTTCGATCGGATCATGGGAAGTGGGTCATTTTTGACTTCTGTTTTTCCGCCCGCCCGCCCGCCGAGCCCAAGACAGAGACGGCCGCGAAGTTAATATAAGGGATTTAAAAATACCTGCCGGTCGTCTAATACGAACAAGTTTGAGAAGCACTGGCTAACAATTTATTTAATGCCGTTTTAGCATAGCTTCACGCGTATTACGATATTACAATGTAGACATACACTAAATAAATAATTAAATGACAAAAATTATTTGAAAACATACTAATTTTCAAATAGAAAATAAGGTGTTTTTTTTGTTGGTTTTTTTTGTTGTTTTTTTAAAATTGTTTTTTGTGTGTTTTTGTGTTGTTTTTTTCTTTGGGGGGGGGGTTTCAAAGCTTTGTGACGTATTTTTGGAGGGGGGGGGTCTAACTTTTTGTGACGACGCGTGACGAGGGGGGGGAGGGGGTGAAAAATCGGTCAAAATTGCGTGACGTCATTTATGGACGGCCCCTTATTCCTAACTATATCTGCAAAATTGTTCAAGTTCTTAACCTATTTCAAATCATTTCAAATTACCAAATTTTTAACTCTGACCTGTAATGATCTCCAGCAAACTATTGATTTCTCCGATGTATTTCTTGTTGTCGTACAAAGACAAGGCTGTACGCTGTCAGGGCAGCCAGGAATGTGCTCCCCCTTTGCCTCAATGTCTTCGGGTTCATGTCTTTACTGACGTACTGGTAGGCAGCTGCTACTTCCCGAGTCATGTTGAGTTCACTGCCCTGTGGTTGATAATATAATATGAGGAGGAAATATGAGTGATCCTAGCCTATATGAAGAGACCTCTCAATATTATGGAAGAAATGAAGAGTTTTGGTTCGTTGTAATATTAAAAGAAATGTCAACTTTGTTTAATCTTCTTCTGATCATAATTTTGCTTAATTTTTTCAAAGACGTGTGATTGCACAATTATATACACCCTCAAAAGTACATAGATCATTTTAATAATTAAAAGTCAATTATAAAATTTTCATATTTAAAATCTCAATAAATGTATTCGTTTATTTATGTTTATAAGATATTTTTCGATCCTTCAAAAAGCTTCTTTGTAAGTTCTTTTTTACTATATTATTCATCATTCTCACTTCTTGGTACGTTGAGGCGATTTGCGGTATCTATTTGGCATTAAAGAGGATAATTGACTTATCGCAAGGGATAATCAGCGAGGATATCAGGGACTGGAGCTTGGAAGGGAGGTAACTAGACAATGGATGTGTCATTGTCGTATGCTCAATTGTTTTTCTTCGGCATCTTCTTCCAGTTCCTAACAGCATGTGGTGCTATCAAATTTAGCTGTCACTGACAGTGAGTGTCATTGGGATCTGGCCTAGAGATTTTCATATTTACAACGCACTTAAAGAAGACATTCATTGTCTTACCTTGGATATAATGTAGACACATATTGCCTTACCATGGATCAAATGAAGACATTGTCTTACATTGAATATAATTTAAACAACATTTCTTTAACTTGGATACATGAATAAAGAAGAAATACCATGCATTACCTTTTATAAATGAAGACATACTTTGATTTAACTTGGATAATGAAGACCGTAACCAGACAAAACGACAAGTTGACAAGACGACAAGGTGACAAAACGACAAGGTGACAAGACGACAAGGTGACAAAACGTCAAGGTGACAAAGCGACAAGTGACAGAACGACAAGTGACAAAACGACAAGTAACAAAACGACAAGTGACAGAACGACAAGTGACAAAACGACATGGTGACGAAACGACAAGGTGACAAGACCTTGGCATTGTGTCACGTGTCGTTTTGTCTTGGAACCAATGAGGACATACATTTTCTTACACTGGAAACTCACCTTCCCTTATGATTTTCATACTTAAAACGCACTTAATAAAAACATATTTTGTCTGGGGAACATACCGGACCGAGAACTTTCGATGCCTCCAGCATGCTTATCAGAACATAGACAGTGAGGCCGTCACCTTCACCGGTATCTTCCTGTAAATCATATAATGTTGTTTGGGTAATAGTTTTATGTTTGGTTCTGTTTTGTTATTAAATAGGTATTTTCACAAGGATTTTGTTGTCAATTTAATTTTGAAAATGTAAAATGTTAAACTTGATGATGATGACAACAAAAAGTTTTGTTCCTTCGTTCCCAATTAACTAAAATTGGCAAAGCAGACATTAAATTTGACACAACTTTCCCTAATATTTTGTCTGTTTCTCCTAGATCTAAGAGTCAAGAGGATTAGTCTGGGGTTTTAGTTAATTGGTAAGTTACCAATCCCTTGCCAATCCCTTACTAATCCTAAACCAATCCCTTGCTCCAAAACATCCTTTAGAGATTTCCTGATTGTCGGCCCACCCCTTTTATTACTTTGTAAAAACAGACTGAAACGGATCTCAAATTGTTCTTGCTTTTGTTGTCTACTGAATTTAGGAAAGGAGCTCATTCAAAAAATTAAGAAACGTTTTAAACTGAATTATGAAAAGATCTTATTGACCTGTATGTCGGTATGAATGACTTTTCCAGGTTCCAGAAATTTGCCTTGTCCGTTCTGTTGACGCTTTAGGTACTCCATAGCTGAACTGAGAACCTCTGTGTCAATGGAGATGAACTGAGAGGCCTGATAAAAGCTGCGGACCACGAATGACGTCAGCCTATTCAATAATATGTTTAACAAAGTTTGTTATTGCTGAGTGTACCCTCAATGAATTGAGGCAGTCCTCGATAACCTGCTGTTTGTTTAAAAATGCCTGCAAATATTTTAAAAAAATCTGAAATACTATGTAGTACATGACATATTGACGGCTTCTGGCGAGTTTAATGTGACAATCCATAGGTGCCAGATTCATTACTGGAGAATATTCGAAACTGACAAGAATAACACCATTAGTTAAATCATTAAACCTTGAAACACTAGAGGATAGAAGAACCAAGAGCAAAGTAGTAATCATACATAAAGCAATTAATTCTAATTTAGAAATACAACACAAAGATAACTTAATACAACCCTCAGATAGACATAAGGATAAAAACACCTTTCTTATTCCGTATGCAAGAACAAACACATACAAGTTTTCCTTCTTCCCGTCCGGAATTCGGGCGTGGAATGGGTTGCCTGAAGAATCCAGGAAAACCAACACTTTATCAACATTTAAATCTCTGATAAAAATGCAGGACTAAACACAAACCATAGATAAGCGTAGGACGCAATTATCTTCTGTATAGAAGGAGCGTCTGTAAACAGATAAGATAAGATAAGATAAGATAATCCATAGGGATTTCGGGCTAGAAAAACGTGTATCCTTAAGTTAAACCCTGAAACAAAAATTATAATATTCTTTGCTTTCCTATGTTCGTTTTTTGTATTTCTTTGTTTTAAAAGTGACCAGAGATACATTTTTAAAACAAAAAACTGGTTCAACACTTTTTATGGAAAATTAAACAACGCAAAATGTGGTGGTGGGGTGATAAAAAAATTACCTTTATCTAGTCTATGTCCTATAGATAACTTACAATTATATATAAATAAAACTCACCAAGTACTTCCGGGATCACCCGAGAGTGTCCCCCAAGAACTGTAGGAGCCATCTTTATGCCTGTAGGTTTCTACTTGTCGCTGGTATCCTAGGTAACCAAAGGTGATCAAAATAATATTTGAATTGATGCACTTGAAAATTTCAATGACATTTCTTTCTCAGTATTCTCACATTTTTCTCTGCGGCAATCTACATTGTTTTTTGAACTCATTGCTAATCATTGTCAGTTAGATTTTGAGTCACGGATCCGAGATTTAGCATGGATGTTAATGACCAGTTCTTTTTGTCAGTATGTTTAATGTTTATTATCAGTGCGTTTATGATAAGTGAGTTCATGACAGCAAACTCATAATTATTGCAGGAAAGATTCAAAACAAAGCTTTCAGGTGGGGTAAAGGAGAAGTCTCAATCAAAAGTTCTATAGTGGGTCATACGAACAAACCTTGCTTCATATTGTTGATAAGCTGGAGTTGAAGGTCTTCCATTTTCTCCTGGCCTGTCTCCCTGATGTACTTGAGTCCAAAGATGTTGGGTACTGTAGTAATCATGTTCTGCTCACCACAGCCACACGGTACTGTCACCAGACTCTCTAGCCTGGACAGTGCCTGGCCAAAGACATCCCCTGTGGGGAAAAGCGACATTCTGTTACAAGCCACGTGTCATTGAAAGATGACCTCTTAAAGTAACAAGCCGTTTGTTACTATGGCGACGGGAACAAGCATCCAAATTGGGGTGACAACAGCTAACGCATTTTTGTCTATTACTTCCTGTTCCCAACCTCCTGTCCCCAACCTCCTGTTCCCAACCTCCTGTTCCCAACCTCCTGTTCCCAAACTCCTGTCCCCAACCTCCTGTTCCCAACCTCCAGTCACAAATACTCCCGATATGCAGCCCGGCTTAAGCATCATTTTCAAAGGTTTATTTGCAAAATCATAATTTTCATAGGAAATATAACGATCAAAGCATTGATTACAGGCCTTTAAGAAAGAGAATAAGATAAACTTAGGACGCAATAGCCTTCTGTATAGAAGGGGCGTCTGTAACAGATAAGAAAAGATAACTGAAACGTCATCAGCTCAATGAAATAACCTCATCTCTACACATCACCAGACCCCTGCCTCTACAACATCACCAGCCCCCTGCCACTACAACATCACCAGCCCCCTGCCACTACAACATCACCAGCCCCCTGCCACTACAACATCACCAGCCCCCTGCCACTACAACATCACCAGCCCCCTGCCACTACAACATCACCAGCCCCCTGCCACTACAACATCACCAGCCCCCTGCCACTACAACATCACCAGCCCCTGCCACTACAACATCACCAGCCCCCTGCCACTACAACATCACCAGCCCCCTGCCACTACAACATCACCAGCCCCCCTGCCACTACAACATCACCAGCCCCCTGCCACTACAACATCACCAGCCCCCCTGCCACTACAACATCACCAGCCCCCTGCCACTACAACATCACCAGCCCACTGCCACTACAACATCACCAGCCCCCTGCCACTACAACATCACCAGCCCACTGCCACTACAACATCACCATCCCACTGCCACTACAACATCACCAGCCACCTGCCACTACAACATCACCAGCCACCTGCCACTACAACATCACCAGCCCACTGCCACTACAACATCACCAGCCCACTGCCACTACAACATCGCCTTGACATGTCACGAGCCATTTCTACAACCTTCATTCTTCTGTCAACAATTCACTGGTCAATATAGCATTCACCCTACATGCCAAAAGACTTCGTAGCCTAAAACCCTAACTCCCAAATATCAAGACTGCAACTATCACCTCATTTACTGGACCCACCACCTTGTCCTAAGCCACCCCCACCCAAGCCAACATTCATTAGTTTCTGTCTTCCACATATCACAAACCTGTCACTTTGACTTCCACTCGCCTGGAGTCAGCTATAATCTTATCATTAGGCCAAGGGATGTGGAACGTTTCATTTACACTCTCTTCATTCTTTAACATCAGGACCTTGGTTAGCGCCCTGGATCTCTCTTCTCCCTCGGGCTAGGAATGGGCAGAAACAACTCATGTGAAACGCTATATATTATTCTACATACCAAATTATTTTACTCTCAAATCCCATTTATTTTATTATGTTGGCCGTCAACCCATACCATGAGATGGTTGGAACAAGCCAGACAACCCTTGCCCGCCGGTCGTCTGGACCTCGGTAATTGTTCATGGTATTTAATACGAGAAAATCACTAGGAATGTTAATAACTACAAAAATTTACAGGTCAAAATTTTTTCGAACATCCTTAACTGTTTGGTAAAAATATTGACAATAAATAATTAACATTTCAATTAAAGATCTATAAATCATAATTTTTGTCCTTTTTAAAAAAAAGAATAATAATTTTATAGAACAACCAGGATATTTTGTTCACCCTCTTATTTAATTTGAATTGCAAGCAACCGTTTTATTTGCTCCCAATGTGTTGACGCCTTTGCCTAGACTTGCCATGACCTTGATCGTATGTTGGCCACCGGTATCAAACAATTTTGAGACAAGATGCTCTATTCATTTAAAGAAAGTTTAACTTTAAAAGGGGCGTAGGTTATATTGCTGCTGTTAAAGACGTTCTTCTTAAAACTGAAGATCATCTGACCTTGACTAAAAGCTCTCTCTTCACTTCGTCCTTCTGTCCACCCTTGGTATCAGTGGCTGTTACATGCAGCTCCATCCTTCCAATAGCGGTGGCATTGATTTTATAAGACACGCTCGCTGCCCTGTTCGCTGACATCTGTTGGACGTGGAGCGTTGAAAAGATGTACAGTTAAAATAACACAGTTTAAATATGAATATACCTTCAACAAGACATTAGGTTAGAAAACATCCAATGCTCATTCTCGTTGCATTGTAATTTTTTTTTAAAAGTACTTAAAATTTAGCGTCTGAAAGGTTGTTATTTTTAGCAAACAATATTTTAGTACTGTTCAAATGTGACTGATGTATTAGCATGATTTACAAAAACTCGAATTATAAAAAAATAACTTCATTGACACGACTTACTGATATGGTCTGCTTGTACCACGCCTGTTTCTCCGTTGTATCTAGGACAGAGAATTGATGGCTGTGTGCAAGTGCTACCACGGCCTGTAGTACAGTCAGAGACAGAGGTATGATTAATGGGAACAATCAGTGATAGAGATATGAATAATGGAAACAGTCAGTAATAGAGATATGATTAATGTGGTACAGTCAGTAATAGAGATATGATTAATGTGGTACAGTCAGTGACAGACATGTTATTAATGGGAACAATAGGTGATAGAGATATAATCAATGGAAACAGTCAGTAATAGAGTTATGATTAATGAGAACAGTCAGTAATAGACATATGATTAATGTGGTACAGTCAGTAATAGAGATGATTATGAGAACAGTCAGTAGTAGAGATATGATTAATGTGGTACAGTCAGTGACAGACATGTCATGGGAACAATAGTGATAGAGATATGATCATGGAAACAGTCAGTAATAGAGTTATGATTAATGAGAACAGTCATTAATAGAGATATGATTAATGGGAACAGTCAGTAATAGAGATATGATTAATGGGAATAGTCAGTAATAGAGATATGATTAATGTGGAACAGTCAGTAATAGAGATATGATTAATGGGAACAGTCAGTAATAGAGATATGAGTAATGGGAACAGTCAGTAATAGAGATATAAGTAATGGGAACATTCATTAATAGAGATATGATTAATGGGAACAATCAGTGATAGAGATATTCTTAGAACGAACAGTTAGTGATAGAAATATATTTTTGAAACAGCCATAGATAGATATATTTTTTATAAGGAACAGCCATAGATAGAGATATATTTTTGATAAGAAACAGCCATAGATAGAGATATTTTTTATAAGGAACAGCCATAGATAGAGATATTATTAATGGGAACAGTCATTGATATAGATACAGTTCATCAGAAACAATCAGTAAAAAGATATATTTATTTTGAGAATTTTTTTTATGGAATTACAAATTCTAAAAATAAAACTTAAAGCCGAAGAATCTTGTTGTCGCTGTAAAACTAGAGACATTCTTTGCATTGCTCTCTTGGGGAAAAAACGTTTTGTTTAAAATTTGCCAATGTTTTCCGCAGATGTTATTCTCTCTCGCCAACACGAAGGAGTTTGTGTCTCCTAGGATTCATGTCAGTTTGAGGTACGTACTCATCGTAAATATCACAACATATAGATATCAGTTTGAGGTACGTACTCATCGTAAATATCACCACATATAGATATCAGTTTGAGGTACGTACTCATCGATAATATCACCACACATAGATATCAGTTTGAGGTACGCACTCATCGATAATATTACCACATATAGATATCAGTTTGAGGTACGTACTCATCGATAATATTACCACATATAGATATCAGTTTGAGGTACGTACTCATCGTAAATATCACCACATATAGATATCAGTTTGAGGTACGTACTCATCGATAATATCACCACATATAGATATCAGTTTGAGGTACGTACTCATCGATAATATCACCACATATAGATATCAGTTTGAGGTACGTACTCATCGATAATATTACCACATATAGATATCAGTTTCCAGATCTAAAAACTTTTACGTTCAAATTTTGGTGCAGCTCATACGCTGCTAAGTATATCTACTGATTTAAATAAATAAGAACATTCGAATATCATTAAAACATTTTTCACCCCAGTTTCTAAAAAAATTGTAATTAAGCGTTCTTAAAACAAATTAAAACTTTCAACACATTATTTAGTTACACTTAGACGAGATTTCTCTTTTGATGCTCGGAAGGACTTCGTCACTTACATCAACATCTTGGTTCCTGTAGTTGAACACTGTGATCTTCAGGATAAAGATCTCTCCTCTTTTGATGGAGTAGGGCAAGTTCATGGTCAGGAAAAACAACTGGAAGGCTCTCAGCTGATAGGAATGAAACAATTTATTAAAATTAAAATCAAATTTAATAACATAAAAAAATTATTTGATGTGATCTCAGGGCCCCACTTGTTGTATTATAGGAGAAGGCGAAAAGTGTAGCAGAGGATTTCAGCGTCTCAGTTAGAATTAAATTTCTGGTTCTAAAAGTTATAAAGATATAAATAATTAGAAAGATAGATTGTTGGGGTTTGGTTTCTGTTGATGGAGGAGAACAGGATGTATGAATGGATGTCTCGATGATAGAATGAATAAAGGAAATATAAATGGTTGGAAGTATTAGTGAAGGAGAAATAGAAAGATATGGTTTAGAAATTTCTTAATTTCTCTGCATCGGCTCTATCCATTTTGACATAATGAAACACATATTGTCAACACTGTCAGTTTGGTTCTGTTACTGTTGAATATTTATGTTAATTACTCTTGTTTTACTCAATTTAAAGACACAACATGCTTAAAAAATAAATTATTCCCAGAACATGTTTACTTCAAGTTATTTTTGAACAAGTCGCTAACACAAACACGATGAAAAAAACCATACCACAAATGGCTGTCTTGCCAGTGCCAATCCTTTCTCATTGATGGCAAATGCTGACACTTCCCAAGACGTGATAGTGTCCGGTAAGGTCACTTTCGTTCTGAATTTGCCATTTGCGCTGAGGTGAAACAAAGTGAGACTAGAGAATGATGGACTGAAGGTTTTAAAAAAATACAGAGACGATAGAGAGAGATGAAATTCAGTGAAAGATGACAGGAGAGACAACAGGGAGAGGTGACAGGAGAGATAACGGGGAGCGACTATGGGGACAGCTGACATGAGACTAAAAAAGAAAGCGATGACTGGGAGTTCTGACAGGATGAATAACAGGAAGAGGCAATGCGAAGAGATGACAGGGAGAGATGACAGGAAGAAGTAACTTCTAGGAAAGATGACAAAGGAAGAAGACATAGACATTACAAGCAGAGGCAACTGAAGATATGACAGAAACAGATTACAGTGACAGATTACTGGGAGATATTACAGGGAGATTACATAGAGAGATTACAGGGAAAGATTACAGTCAGATGTTCCGGGGAATATTTGGGCTTAACTCTATCCCCATTAAAGTCCTGCAGGCGACTCTAAGGGAATCAATCCTTCCCATTAATTTTTTGTTTCGTTTCTTAGACTGTTCGGCGTATTGTGTATGTAGCAGGCTTTGTTAACCCTCGCACAATCATGTGGCGGGACGCCCCTCACAATTCTCTGGCTATCTGCCTTCGTTTGGGTCGGGTGACTACCCTACGTTGATCCATCAACTTCTTGCAAGGCAGTGGAACTAATTTTGGTCCATCCCGGGTACTTATTTTACCATATCCATATCTGCTGGGCTTTCTTGTATCCGCCGCCTGGAAAGTACGTCGATGGAAGATCTCCACACTAGAACACTGGGATTGCGAATTAGATGAATGATGTTTTGGAGCGCATGAGGACAGAGAATTTTTTTTAAAAATATGCATATGGAGGGAATGAATAAAATGAGATTTTACCCAAACGTTTTAACCCACTGAACAAAATGATGAAGCGAATTAAATGCGAATGAATTGCACTAATTAGGTGGAAAATATTTGCCATTTGCATAAATACGGTTAGTAACTTTTGGAGTGGGCAAATTATTTCTTGTAAGAAGTGTTTAAACCAAACTAGCAGCTAAAAAATCTTTAAATCAAACTGTTATGCAACAGCAGTGTTTATAGCAGACTGTTATGTAACAGCATGCATTATACTATACATCACCATGATAATTGGAAACTCACCCAGTTTTTCCCTTGTCCCAGAGCCATGTGTCTGGAAAGTTTTTTCGTGACGGCCTAGCACGTTCTTGTGGTGTTGCCTTGGCAACAGATTTCACTTTGTTGAACTCAGGTTCTATCATGCCAGGGCTCAAAGACTGGCGAACTGAACATCAAATAAAAGGATCAAACATTGTTTTAATGTTGTTGTTTTAATGTGGAATAAATCAATACATGGAGTTGAAATAAGGATGGTTAAAAACACATTCACATTTTAAGCTAATATCAACAGTAAAATATATAACGAATAAGTGCCCCAACCACTTGAGTCTTCAGAGATCATCTCTTGACTAAATTTGCTGGCATATCCCTCATCGACCGCGTTAACCGTACCAGCAAACTGTAATCCAAGCATCTGGAGAAAAAAACATAGGGAAAAGAAAAGAGACATGAGTTCAGCCGTGACCACAAATACGTGTGTGATATTTCGCAAAGTTACGCATGATGGATTAAGTAAATTTACGTGTGACATCTAGAAAGGTTGCAGGTGTCGCATTTGGCTACGTTACATGTGTGAAATTTGGCAAAGTTACATATGTTGCCCTTAGCAACGTTACATGCATGGCCTTTAGCGTTACATCTGTAGCCCTGGCGCTCATGAGTGGCCTTTAGGAAAGTGACATGTGTGACCTTTAGCGTTACATCTGTAGCCCTGGCGTTCATGAGTGGCCTTTAGCGTTACATCTGTAGCCCTGGCGTTCATGAGTGGCCTTTAGCGTTACATCTGTAGCCCTGGCGCTCATGAGTGGCCTTTAGCGTTACATCTGTAGCCCTGGCGTTCATGAGTGGCCTTTAGGGTTACATCTGTAGCCCTGGCGTTCATGAGTGGCCTTTAGCGTTACATCTGTAGCCCTGGCGCTCATGAGTGGCCTTTAGCGTTACATCTGTAGCCCTGGCGTTCATGAGTGGCCTTTAGCGTTACATCTGTAGCCCTGGCGCTCATGAGTGGCCTTTAGCGTTACATCTGTAGCCCTGGCGCTCATGAGTGGCCTTTAGCGTTACATCTGTAGCCCTGGCACTCATGAGTGACCTTTAGCAAAGTGACATGTTCGATTGTGACGTTTGACACCCAAATATATGTACAATTTTAAAAGCCAAGTTCAGCACTGTCTTGTTTATGTGACTCACTTTAAGTGCCCCGCCCTAACCAGATCACCTTGGTGTAACACTGTCACGAATGACTGACCAATTTCCCCCTCTAAATTTTTTAAAAAATCATTTATAGCTTCATTTTTCAACATACAATTTCCCAGCTTGCCCGTTTTAAAAAAGTAAGTAAATTTGGTGTTTGAATATGACTGAACAATTTCTCCTTTTGTAATTTTTTTTTAAAATTCTAGATCGTTTTTGACAACATAGGGAATTAAACAAGAAGTTTACCTACCTCAAACAAGGTTCTCGCCGAAGACGGTTTGCCATCATCTGCTTCATCAGGTTGTGGAGGTTCAAATTTAGAAAAGCCTTTGATAACCTGCCATAAAATAAAATAAAATAAAATACTATAACAGTAAGTTTTATTCAATAGCGGAAATCTGAAGGGGAACATTAATGTATTCAGATGGACCTGTTTTACGCAGATATTAAACGCACATCCGGGTACTCTGCGAGGGCTTGTCTCAAACTGATCTTTGTTAGTTTGAGTCTCAGCTCAGTGAATTTGTTAGTTTGAGTCACCTCAGTGAATTTGTTAGTTTGAGTCACCTCAGTGAATTTGTTAGTTTGAGTCACCTCAGTGAATTTGTTTAGTTTGAGTCACCTCAGTGAATTTGTTAGTTTGAGTCACCTCAGTGAATTTGTTAGTTTGAGTCACCTCAGTGAATTTGTTTGTTTGAGTCACCTCAGTGAATTTGTTAGTTTGAATCTCAGCTCAGTGAATTTGTTAGTTTGAGTCACCTCAGTGAATTTGTTAGTTTGAGTCACCTCAGTGAATTTGTTAGTTTGAATCTCAGCTCAGTGAATTTGTTAGTTTGAATCTCAGCTCAGTGAATTTGTTAGTTTGAATCTCAGCTCAGTGAATTTGTTTGTTTGAATCTCAGCTCAGTGAATTTGTTAGTTTGAGTCACCTCAGTGAATTTGTTAGTTTGAGTCTCAGCTCAGTGAATTTGTTAGTTTGAATCTCAGCTCAGTGAATTTGTTAGTTTGAATCTCAGCTCAGTGAATTTGTTTAGTTTGAATCTCAGCTCAGTGAATTTGTTAGTTTGAGTCACCTCAGTGAATTTGTTAGTTTGAATCTCAGCTCAGTGAATTTGTTAGTTTGAGTCACCTCAGTGAATTTGTTAGTTTGAGTCCAGCTCAGTGAATTTGTTAGTTTGAGTCACCTCAGTGAATTTGTTAGTTTGAGTCCAGCTCAGTGAATTTGTTAGTTTGAGTCACCTCAGTGAATTTGTTAGTTTGAGTCACCTCAGTGAATTTGTTAGTTTGAGTCACCTCAGTGAATTTGTTAGTTTGAGTCTCAGCTCAGTGAATTTGTTAGTTTGAGTCACCTCAGTGAATTTGTTAGTTTGAGTCCAGCTCAGTGAATTTGTTAGTTTGAGTCCAGCTCAGTGAATTTGTTAGTTTGAGTCACCTCAGTGAATTTGTTAGTTTGAGTCACCTCAGTGAATTTGTTAGTTTGAGTCACCTCAGTGAATTTGTTAGTTTGAGTCACCTCAGTGAATTTGTTAGTTTGAGTCACCTCAGTGAATTTGTTAGTTTGAGTCACCTCAGTGAATTTGTTAGTTTGAGTCACCTCAGTGAATTTGTTAGTTTGAGTCACCTCAGTGAATTTGTTAGTTTGAGTCACCTCAGTGAATTTGTTAGTTTGAGTCACCTCAGTGAATTTGTTAGTTTGAGTCACCTCAGTGAATTTGTTAGTTTGAGTCACCTCAGTGAATTTGTTAGTTTGAGTCACCTCAGTGAATTTGTTAGTTTGAGTCACCTCAGTGAATTTGTTAGTTTGAGTCACCTCAGTGAATTTGTTAGTTTGAGTCACCTCAGTGAATTTGTTAGTTTGAGTCACCTCAGTGAATTTGTTAGTTTGAGTCACCTCAGTGAATTTGTTAGTTTGAGTCACCTCAGTGAATTTGTTAGTTTGAGTCACCTCAGTGAATTTGTTAGTTTGAGTCACCTCAGTGAATTTGTTAGTTTGAGTCACCTCAGTGAATTTGTTAGTTTGAGTCACCTCAGTGAATTTGTTAGTTTGAGTCACCTCAGTGAATTTGTTAGTTTGAGTCACCTCAGTGAATTTGTTAGTTTGAGTCACCTCAGTGAATTTGTTAGTTTGAGTCACCTCAGTGAATTTGTTAGTTTGAGTCACCTCAGTGAATTTGTTAGTTTGAGTCACCTCAGTGAATTTGTTAGTTTGAGTCACCTCAGTGAATTTGTTAGTTTGAGTCACCTCAGTGAATTTGTTAGTTTGAGTCACCTCAGTGAATTTGTTAGTTTGAGTCACCTCAGTGAATTTGTTAGTTTGAGTCAGCTCAGTGAATTTGTTAGTTTGAGTCACCTCAGTGAATTTGTTAGTTTGAGTCACCTCAGTGAATTTGTTAGTTTGAGTCACCTCAGTGAATTTGTTAGTTTGAGTCACCTCAGTGAATTTGTTAGTTTGAGTCACCTCAGTGAATTTGTTAGTTTGAGTCAGCTCAGTGAATTTGTTAGTTTGAGTCACCTCAGTGAATTTGTTAGTTTGAGTCACCTCAGTGAATTTGTTAGTTTGAGTCACCTCAGTGAATTTGTTAGTTTGAGTCACCTCAGTGAATTTGTTAGTTTGAGTCACTCAGTGAATGTGTTAGTTTGAGTCACCTCAGTGAATTTGTTAGTTTGAGTCACCTCAGTGAATTTGTTAGTTTGAGTCACCTCAGTGAATTTGTTAGTTTGAGTCACCTCAGTGAATTTGTTAGTTTGAGTCACTCAGTGAATTTGTTAGTTTGAGTCACCTCAGTGAATTTGTTAGTTTGAGTCACCTCAGTGAATTTGTTAGTTTGAGTCACCTCAGTGAATTTGTTAGTTTGAGTCACCTCAGTGAATTTGTTAGTTTGAGTCACCTCAGTGAATTTGTTAGTTTGAGTCACCTCAGTGAATTTGTTAGTTTGAGTCACCTCAGTGAATTTGTTAGTTTGAGTCACCTCAGTGAATTTGTTAGTTTGAGTCACCTCAGTGAATTTGTTAGTTTGAGTCACCTCAGTGAATTTGTTAGTTTGAGTCACCTCAGTGAATTTGTTAGTTTGAGTCAGCTCAGTGAATTTGTTAGTTTGAGTCACCTCAGTGAATTTGTTAGTTTGAGTCAGCTCAGTGAATTTGTTAGTTTGAGTCACCTCAGTGAATTTGTTAGTTTGAGTCACTCAGTGAATTTGTTAGTTTGAGTCAGCTCAGTGAATTTGTTAGTTTGAGTCAGCTCAGTGAATTTGTTAGTTTGAGTCACCTCAGTGAATTTGTTAGTTTGAGTCTCAGCTCAGTGAATTTGTTAGTTTGAGTCACCTCAGTGAATTTGTTAGTTTGAGTCAGCTCAGTGAATTTGTTAGTTTGAGTCACCTCAGTGAATTTGTTAGTTTGAGTCACCTCAGTGAATTTGTTAGTTTGAGTCACCTCAGTGAATTTGTTAGTTTGAGTCTCACTCAGTGAATTTGTTAGTTTGAGTCACCTCAGTGAATTTGTTAGTTTGAGTCACCTCAGTGAATTTGTTAGTTTGAGTCACCTCAGTGAATTTGTTAGTTTGAGTCACCTCAGTGAATTTGTTAGTTTGAGTCACCTCAGTGAATTTGTTAGTTTGAGTCACTCAGTGAATTTGTTAGTTTGAGTCAGCTCAGTGAATTTGTTAGTTTGAGTCACCTCAGTGAATTTGTTAGTTTGAGTCACCTCAGTGAATTTGTTAGTTTGAGTCACCTCAGTGAATTTGTTAGTTTGAGTCACCTCAGTGAATTTGTTAGTTTGAGTCACCTCAGTGAATGTGTTAGTTTGAGTCAGCTCAGTGAATGTGTTAGTTTGAGTCACCTCAGTGAATTTGTTAGTTTGAGTCACCTCAGTGAATTTGTTAGTTTGAGTCAGCTCAGTGAATTTGTTAGTTTGAGCTCAGCTCAGTGAATTTGTTAGTTTGAGTCACCTCAGTGAATTTGTTAGTTTGAGTCTCAGCTCAGTGAATTTGTTAGTTTGAGTCAGCTCAGTGAATTTGTTAGTTTGAGTCAGCTCAGTGAATTTGTTAGTTTGAGTCAGCTCAGTGAATTTGTTAGTTTGATCTCAGCTCAGTGAATTTGTTAGTTTGATCTCAGCTCAGTGAATTTGTTAGTTTGAGTCACCTCAGTGAATTTGTTAGTTTGAGTCTCAGCTCAGTGAATTTGTTAGTTTGAGTCAGCTCAGTGAATTTGTTAGTTTGAGTCACTCAGTGAATTTGTTAGTTTGAATCTCAGCTCAGTGAATTTGTTAGTTTGAATCTCAGCTCAGTGAATTTGTTAGTTTGAGTCTCAGCTCAGTGAATTTGTTAGTTTGAGTCTCAGCTCAGTGAATTTGTTAGTTTGAGTCTCAGCTCAGTGAATTTGTTAGTTTGAGTCACCTCAGTGAATTTGTTAGTTTGAGTCTCAGCTCAGTGAATTTGTTAGTTTGAGTCACCTCAGTGAATTTGTTAGTTTGAGTCACCTCAGTGAATTTGTTAGTTTGAGTCTCAGCTCAGTGAATTTGTTAGTTTGAGTCACCTCAGTGAATTTGTTAGTTTGAGTCACCTCAGTGAATTTGTTAGTTTGAGTCTCAGCTCAGTGAATTTGTTAGTTTGAGTCTCAGCTCAGTGAATTTGTTAGTTTGAGTCACCTCAGTGAATTTGTTAGTTTGAGTCTCAGCTCAGTGAATTTGTTAGTTTGAGTCTCAGCTCAGTGAATTTGTTAGTTTGAGTCAGCTCAGTGAATTTGTTAGTTTGAATCTCAGCTCAGTGAATTTGTTAGTTTGAATCTCAGCTCAGTGAATTTGTTAGTTTGAATCTCAGCTCAGTGAATTTGTTAGTTTGAATCTCAGCTCAGTGAATTTGTTAGTTTGAATCTCAGCTCAGTGAATTTGTTAGTTTGAGTCACCTCAGTGAATTTGTTAGTTTGAGTCACCTCAGTGAATTTGTTAGTTTGAGTCACCTCAGTGAATTTGTTAGTTTGAGTCACCTCAGTGAATTTGACCAAGACAAAAACTTGTTTACAAATTTATTATCGTAAGACGTTTGCTAACATTTCATCTATATTTATGCTGAAAAATAATTGTTTTAAGAAAAACTATAAATTACTTAATGAGATTATCTTGGGAACATAAGTTGTATGCGATCGTGTCATATGTGAATGGAAATAGAAATTTTATGGGACCAACTATCAAGGTCGTGAATAGTCGATAAATCTATAAATATCCGTATACATTTTTTGAAAAGTAGATTGCTGTAAAGAAAATGTGTTTAATAGTGATCATAAAGAAAAAGTGAATTCCCAAAATTATATTTTTTTTACAGTTTGAAATAAGCTGGTCAGTTTCACAATGAAACTGAGGAGAAACCCATCCATTATAATAAAGCATTTAGCTTACGTTCTTATTGCTAAATGATTTAGTCATACGGATGTTTGACGTTTGCTTGTTCGATAATTTTAATAGGTAATTCTTTTTATCTTAAATATTGTAGTAATAAACATCTTTGATCTGAATCTTTTAAATTGCTATTTTCTAAAACCTGCCCTGGATATTTGGTATGAAAAAGAAATATTAAAACACAATGCATACTTTATTTCCTGTTTATGACTTCGATGGTGACTAGACGTATGAATTTTGCTATTTATGACTTCTCTTGTTGCTAGAGGTATGAATTGTCCAGTTTATGACTCCTCTGATGGCTGGAGGTATGAATTGTCCTGTTTATGACTCCCCTGGTGGCTAGAGGTATGAATTGTCCTGTTTATGACTCCCCTGGTGGCTAGAGGTATGAATTGTCCTGTTTATGACTCCCCTGGTGGCTAGAGGTATGAATTGTCCTGTTTATGACTCCCCTGGTGGCTAGAGGTATGAATTGTCCTGTTTATGACTCCCCTGGTGGCTAGAGGTATGAATGTCCTGTTTATGACTCCCCTGGTGGCTAGAGGTATGAATTGTCCTGTTTATGACTCCCCTGGTGGCTAGAGGCATGAATTGTCCAGTTTATGACTCACCCGGTGGCTAGAGGTATGAATTGTCCAGTTTATGACTCACCCGGTGGCTAGAGGTATGAATTGTCCAGTTTATGACTCACCCGGTGGCTAGACAGACGTATGACCTTTACCTTTTCCTTATTTAACTCCGTGCCACCTTGAAGCAGCACAACACTTTTATCCACAGCCATGTAGAAGACATCGTGTACCCCTGGGGCGGCTTCTGAACTGTTTGTGTCAATCACGGCGACATTCATGTCCACGACCGTGCCGACACGGGTCTCATGTGACACAAAGGACACGTCGACCTGGTCAACAAGCAAAATTTTAGTTGCTGTGTATTCTCAGATATAATTATTATTTCATTTTAATGCAATTTAAAAGCAAATAACTCCGCTGCTAGAGATGACCATAGGAAGGTTAGACTGTATGCCCGGAGAGACATCTGTTCACAGCGTGTATTGTCTGTTAGTCCATTTATTTCTAAACCTTGTAATCAATATATCACCATCTTCCAGTTTTCAGAAAGATCAAAAAATTTGCATGCATTTATATCCCTGATGATTTCAACATTAATCCATGTTAATAAAAATATTAAGCAGTGAATTAATTTAATTAGTTCATTGAGCGTTTTAGTTAAATGAGGGGGGGTGGGTAAAGGAAGGGACGGGTGGGTAAGGGAAGGGAGGGTGGGTAAAGGAGGGACGGGTGGGTAAAGGAGGGGACGGGTGGGTAAAGGAGGGGATGGGTGGGTAAGGGAGGGGATGGGTGGGTAAAGGAGGGGACGGGTGGGTAAAGGAGGGGACGGGTGGGTAAGGGAGGGATGGGTGGGTAAGGGAGGGAGGGGTGGGTAAAGGAGGGGAGGGTGGGTAAAGGAAGGGATGGGTGGGTAAAGGAGGGGGGGGTGGGTAAAGAAAGGGATGGGGGGTAAAGGAAGGGACGGTGGGTAAAGGAAGGGAGGGTGGTAAAGGAGGGGATGGGTGGGTAAAGGAGGGGATGGGTGGGTAAAGGAGGGGATAGGTGGGTAAAGGAAGGGACGGGTGGGTAAAGGAAGGGATGGGTGGGTAAAGGAAGGGACGGGTGGGTAAAGGAAGGGACGGGTGGGTAAGGGAAGGGATGGGTGGGTAAAGGAAGGTACGGGTGGGTAAAGGAGGGGATGGGTGGGTAAAGGAAGGGACGGGTGGGTAAGGGAAGGGATGGGTGGGTAAAGGAGGGGAGGGTGGGTAAAGGAAGGGATGGGTGGGTAAAGGAGGGGATGGGTGGTTAAAGGAGGGGATGGGTGGGTAAAGGAAGGGATGGGTGGGTAAAGGAGGGGGTGGGTGGGTAAAGGAGGGGATGGGTGGTAAAGGAGGGGGACGGGTGGGTAAAGGAGGGGATGGGTGGGTAAAGGAGGGGATGGGTGGGTAAAGGAGGGGGACGGGTGGGTAAAGGAGGGGACGTTGGGTAAAGGAGGGGGACGGGTGGGTAAAGGAAGGGGACGGGTGGGTAAAGGAGGGGACGGGTGGGTAAAGGAGGGGACGGGTGGGTAAAGGAGGGGGACGGGTGGGTAAAGGAGGGGACGTTGGGTAAAGGAGGGGGCGGGTGGGTAAAGGAGGGGGCGGGTGAGTAAAGGAGGGGATGGGTGGGTAAGGGAAGAAATGGGTGTGTAAAGGAGGGTACGGGTGGGTAAAGGAGGGGATGGGTGGGTAAAGGAGGGGATGGGTGGGTAAGGGAAGGGATGGGTGGGTAAAAGAGGGAACGGGTGGGTAAAGGAGTGGATGGGTGGGTAAAGGAAGGGATGGGTGGGTAAGGGAGGGGACGGGTGGGTAAAGGAGGGGATGGGCGGGTAAAGGAGGGGATGGGTGGGTAAGGGAAGGGATGGGTGGGTAAAGGAGGGGATGGGTGGGTAAAGGAGGGGATGGGTGGGTAAAGGAAGGAATGGGATGGGTAAAGGAGGGGGTGGGTGGGTAAAGAAAGGGATGGGTGGGTAAAGGAGGGGATGGGTGGTTAAAGGAGGGGATGGGTGGGTAAAGGAGGGGACGTTGGGTAAAGGAGGGGGACGGGCGGGTAAAGGAGGGGACGTTGGGTAAAGGAGGGGAACGGGTGGGTAAAGGAGGTGGACGGGTGGGTAAAGGAATTAGCACGCGGGTTGAAAGGAAGAGTACTGGGTTATGAGAGGAGTGGAGAGAACAGGTCATTTCCCTCTATGTGGGGTTCTTTGAATGGACGATAGAGACCAAGAGTTGCTTGCTTGTAAATCCATCTTAATTTAATTCTCAAAATTACACTAGAAGTAATGCGTACATAATTTCAATCAGTTACGATTTTAAGCTCACTATAAAGAAGCGAATAATTTAAAATGTCTTAAAATGTATTATGTATAGAGCTTCAAAACAGAAAATATATATTTATTATTATAAATTGAAAATATTTTTGCATTCGACTCAAATCTTTGGCTCTGTTGCTATTCTGAAAATACACCACCCTCTTCCCTTTTTTCATATTGTAAGTTTGGTATTTCTTAAGGGAATGTGTGTTTTCTTTAGTACCACAAACTGTAAAACAATTTTTTAACGTCAGATATTTTGGACTACGTTTACTTAATAAGAATTGTGGCGTTGCCATTGCCATCCTTTAAAAAAAGATTATACTTTGTCCATACACTACAATGCTACTTCTGATGTAAAACTGAAATATGGTAGGGTTTACGTCATAAACATTTATACCATAATCTTTTAACAGTCTGGCTTCGTCCGTCCTCAAAAAGCGTGATTGACCGAGATATGTGGGCTATTGGGACGGTTAGAATTTCTTAATGCATAAAACGTAAAACACGTAATAAAAACTCGAATGAGTATGTAGACGCAATTTCGAAAAAAGAATATCGTTTTTTTTTATTCAAGCAAAATCATTCTAGATTACATTAAAAGTCGATTCAAATAAGTAAACTTCTGAAACTAAACACAATATGACGTCATAACCCTTCACACTGCCTCACACCAAGAGTGTGTATAATGCGCACTGCGCAACAATCTAACAGAAGCATCCACAAAGCGGTAAAACCCCATTAACTATCGTTCTAGAAGACATTAAAAGTCATTTCAAATCAATAATTTTGAAACTAAACAAAACAATTGCTTTCTACAAATTGCTGATAAAATTATGGGAGTCGAACGAAAAGTGATTTTTCAAAAATTACTTCCCCAACAATGTTCTAAATATTATTTGCTAGTGCTTGGCGTTTGTTTCAACCCGATAGATGTTATGGTTTGCGAGAAATTGACAAAATATTGATATTTTTCGGGCTTTGTTTGGATTTCCCAGGAAATCCAGTAAACCTTTGAATCCAATGCTTTATTTTTCAGCTTGGAGTTTATTAACAGAAAAATTAAATAAAAGTAGAAAGCTACAAGTAACAACACTCATAAAGTCAATGACCTCTTTGCTGAAGCACCTCGACACCACCAGATCCATTGCGTCTACCACGACTTCACCAATATCTTTTGAGCCCGGAAAGTTCCTGGGAAAAATATCTACAATCATGTAGACCATGAGCTTGCTTGAGGGACAAAACTCAATAGTTGGTGTGAGGCGAATTGTGTTTTCCGTCACTGGTCCCCCTTGTAGGATGTTTCCGTTTCTTATGACCTATGCAAGGTTTTTAAGAATTCAATGAAACTGGGAGCAGAAATTGATTCATCTTTGTTTAAGTTTGAAGGTAAAAAACTATAGATAAAAAAAACCCGTAAAAACCAAAGTAGTTTTTGTATTACTTTAAATAGTTAATATATGAGGCATGACTAAAAGTATTGATTATGTTGCATTGGAAGATCGTACCAGGAACTGATATAAAGAAATTATTGATACGTTAAAATATATTTTAAAATCTGTAGTTTGTTTGAGGACCCACCCATCGTCTTAATAATATTGATATATGCAGAATGTAACGTGCAGGTGATCTGATGATAATGTGAACTTGTAGGACACCAAAGACAGTATCTTATCTTTTCTTATCTTATCTTTTACAGACGCTCCTTCTATACAGAATATTATTGAGTCCTACGCTTATCCATAGCAGAGCCGTCTTTATACCATTGTGGGCCCCCAGGCAAATAAAGAGTGAGCGCCCCCCCCCACAGGAATAAAAAATAAACATACATAATATATATAAATAAACATATTCCCATGGGGCCCCTATGCTCGTGGGCCCCCGGGCAAATTCCCAACAAGCCTATGCGTTAAGATGGCCCTGATCCATGGTTTGTGTCTAGTCTTGCATTTTAATTAGAGTTTCAAATGTTGATAAAGTTTTGGTTTTCCTGATTTCCTCGGGCAACCCAATCCAAGTTTGAATCCCGGACGGGAAGAACTAGAACATAGACATATATTATATATATATCTTATCTTATCTTATCTATACAGACGCTCCTTCTATGCAGAAGATAGTTGCGTCCACAGACCATGACAGATGATCTGTTGGCAAGTGATGCAGCAATCACAGGCCACGGCTTTGTGGGTTCCACGCATTACCCAGCCGCCTAACTACATGTAGTGTTAGGTACCCATTCGGAGCGGGGTGACTCAGGGACGCCCTAGGCCCCGGGAACAAACCCTTGCTTTCACACGGATTCGAAGAGAGAGAGAGAGAGAGAGAGAGAGAGAGAGAGAGAGAGAGAGAGAGAGAGAGAGAGAGAGAGAGAGAGAGAGAGAGAGAGAGAGAGAGAGAGAGAGAGAGAGAGAGAGAGAAATCGAGGGGTTAAAGGCTGGCCGAACAATATTTGAATGGATGCGGTTGAGAAAGACCTACAGATTCTGGGATGTCCAGCATGGGGACAAAGAACCACGGATCAGTCGGAAAGGTAGAGACTGCAAAGCCCTACATGATTCTACATGTGGCATATAGTTCAAAAGATGATGAAGATAAATATGCACTTTTAAAAAACAATGCTACCGAGTCAATGTTAATGAGTCCTACTCATCGTAGTAAAACCGTGTTTCGACATCCCAAACATATTTAGGAATTAGCCTGGATTTGAACAACAAATGGAAGCCACTATATCGTACAAAAATTTTCATCTACGTCTTACGCCGATCCATTTTAAAGATGCTAGAAATGAAGGTTTAGGGGCTAGAGGTTACGAAACAATAAGGAATGGGGTTGAAGGTGAAAGGTTTGATTTACTTAAATATTTTTAATAAAAGAATTATTTAAATTTCATCTAACTTCTATTTCACAATAAAGGCCAAAACTTACAGCGTATGCCATTGTTGTTTTCCTTTCATCTCGGTGTGTCGCAAGCACGGAAAACAGAGCTTCTCTACCAACCAAGAGCTCCTGTGGTAAGGGAAAAGAGTGATAGTAAATAATTTTCCTCAGAGATAAATTTTAGTTATGTAGTTAAGAGCCTTTGAACACTGGATACCAGCACCTGGGACACACGTATCCCCCTTGCCCCTCCTCAGGGGCTTATCAATACTCCACGGGCTGCAATTCCACTTGGTGCCCGGACCAGCCACCTTTATTATAAAATATAATAAGCTTAAGGTCCTTAAATCATTGGGGGCCCCTGGCTTTAGCCCAATCAGCACCCCCCTTAATCCGCCATAGCCCCATCTCGCTGCGTTTCTGATCCAAACTAATGTTCTACTTGGAGTACACTACTCTACATGTTAATAAACTAATCTTCTACTTGGAGTACACTACTCTACATGTTAATAAACTAATCTTCTACGGGAGTACAC
The DNA here is from genome assembly GCA_944989445.1 of Ampullaceana balthica. Lineage (NCBI taxonomy): Eukaryota > Metazoa > Mollusca > Gastropoda > Lymnaeidae > Ampullaceana > Ampullaceana balthica. The sequence goes on along the minus strand of CALYLW010000149.1, from coordinate 719,430 downwards.
TTACATGTAATAAACTAATCTTCTACTGGAGTACACTACTCTACATGTTAATAAACTAATCTTCTACTTGGAGTACACTACTCTACATGTTAATAAACTAATCTTCTACTTGGAGTACACTACTCTACATGTTAATGACCCCACAGCGTTTACACTTCAGACGTAGTAAATGAATAGTTTTAAATGTTTGCCAAGACAAAAGAAATATAAATTCCCCGATGATGATTAAATGAGATTCTCAAAAATATTAATGTTTTTCTTTTATGTTACGTAAATTTAAATTTTAATATTATGGTAATAAATCTGCAAATACAATGGGTGGTACATTAAAATAATGTAGTTCAGAGGCGTATAAACGTTTGAGGTGGCGAAACCTTCTGTGGGGGTGTAACTTTTACGCCTTTAAATGAAGACTTTATAGCTGCTTACATTTGAATCATGCGTTTGTGTGGGTTTTTTTTACAATGATTCTTTCTAATTGTAATTCAATCTTTTTAAAAAAACTTTAGTTTGTTTGAAAATATGTTCATCTTTGTACTATGAATTGAGACTGAAATGTCCAATGTCCTGATAACTATGCAGGGGAGATAATGGTCCTGTCTGTCCTGTGTTTTACCGGCTTCATTGAAGGAATGGGTGGATAGGGAGCTACGATCTAATTTATATTTCTCTTGGTGAATGCTTCAGTAACTTAAAATTGCTTTTTAAAAATAGTATTGTTAATTTTCGTTGTTTAGAGACGTCAGCAATTCGACTTGATGAATTAAGGATAAAAATCTTAATAATAAATGTAGAATTATAAGAATTTTTTTTTGTTGAAAATATTTAAGCAGAGCCGCATGTCACCCAAGTTAGGTTATGTTATGGGTAAGGGCAATAGCGGAACAGTTTAAAAGAATCCAAAGACGTGATACTTTTTTCCTTCTACGTACGCTACTACACACAATTTTAACACCCTTTCAAATAACATATCTTAATATTTTAATTTCTCGCATATTTTAAACCCTTTTAAATTGAAGTTTTTTTAATGTATTACTAATTAAATGCACCTCTTATCTTTTTAGTTTCATCTTCTTTTAGTACTCATAGACGAAATTTTATCGTTCTTACATCTAGATCATTCTAGAGTTAGTTTATTAGTTAGTTGCTTAGTGTAATTATTATTTTTGTAAATAACATATTTTAAAGGCTCTAAAAGATATACAATAATTTTGACATTTCCTAATTATAGATGATGCTAATTAGGTCAGTGAATAACTTTTTTGGTCAAAATTAGACAAAAGCGATATTTTTAGTTTAGTTTTCCTTATTTCAAATTTTTGGGCGACACTGAGTGCTAACCAGTTAGAAATTTTTATTTGAATAATATTGTTATAACATGTAACCAGACTACCTGATTGGCTGTGGTTTGTGAGCTATGCAGGTTTTCCTGGTATGTAAAATACTGCGTAGTACAGGCTATAACATAGCGAGGAATAGATAAATGTGATCATTTCATAAGCCACAACATTATTACAATCTCTACGTCTTAAATGTCCATTTTTGTTTTGCCTTTTTAATTGAAGGTGATGCCCGTAAAAATATTATCCCAGGGACTTATCCTTACCCCCCCCCCTCCGCGCAAACCACTTCATGATTTCAAGTAAGATTATTCCAGTTGAATTCCAAAATTACTGCCTGTGACAAAATACTTTTAAGAAACAAAAAACTTTATTTTTAAAAATCTCATATTAAAACAATAAAAAGACTAATTTTTAAGAAGTTCGTTTTCCAATCAGGCAAATTTATATAAAACAAAACAAACTCAAGATCACTCCCACACCTATATGATGTTGGAAAGGCATTTATTTTAGCACCTGTTTATTCACTTGCTTGATGAAAACTGCAGATGAGGTTATTGTTGCGTACGTGGTTAGATCAATGGTATCGTTTACATATGAGTTACTTTCAAGATGGACCTGTGGTAATGGAAAAAGTTTCAGAGTACAAAAGCAAAAGTTGTTAAAGTTCTTAGTTATTTCCCCTTTTTAATAGATTATTTTTCTCGCGAATCTCATTTCGTAATATAATTTTATTTAAATGAATTATTATGTATACGACAGCTCATTTAGCCTCCCTTGTATCTACAAATCCAATACAAGACAAGCCCTTAAATGGAACCCCCAGGAAAAGCGAAAAAAAGGTCGTCCAAGAAACACTTGGCGCCAAGAATAGGAGGCAGACATCAAGAGAATTGCCCTTAATCCTTAAGAGGCTGGCCCAGGATAGAGATGCCTGGAGATCTCTCGTAGGAGGCCTATGCCCTTGGACGAATCGCAGAAGCCGACGATGATCGATGGATGCCCCTCATGGACGAGAAGGCTCAACAACAACAATATCTACACATAGTCCGTTCCATTATTATGATATGCCATAATAGTAAATACACTGTGTGATTAGGAACCAAGGTAAAGTAATTGATTGAGGAAAGGGGGCTGGGGTAGCTTCACTGCGCTCTGTGAGGACAATCACACGCTTTGCTCTGTCGTAGACATGTTCACATTTTACTCTAATTAATAAATGTCTGTGATTGCATGGGTCGAGACCACTAGGTTAGTATCACATAACACTATTTTGTGCCAACGTTAAACTATACTTACCGAAATTGTTCCAGGGTAGTAACCAATTTCATGTACAGATTCCTTCAATTCTGGGGTGAATGTGTAGTCTATGATAATTTCTTTATCTTGAAGTGTCAGAGTCTCTTCGATAGATTTTAATATAAAACATTGTATCTTAATGACGACCTTCACAGGAGACACGTGATTACCGTGGTGGTCAGAAACTTGTAACTTTATGAAGAAAACAAACAAAACATTGTTGACGCAATTGAAGAATTTTCATTTTAATGGTAGAATTTTATGTATCCACTGTTTTCTGGAGGACCATTGACTATGGTGTCCGTGAATCGTGCAGTTGAAGACATCCAATCAAGTACAAATACAGAAATTATTTCAAAGTAATCTTTATATCGTTACTGTAAGGACTACACATTGTTGATACCACCTTCAAAGGATGGAATGAGACCAGTTCTGAAACACCATTACTATGTTATATATAGCTATGGTGGTGTATGACTACTCAAAGGCTTAAAATTTATTAAAATCAAATACTGGAGAATTTCAATTATTACAATTTAACATTTTAACTTTAATTTAAAGGAGCAAAATGTTTCATACTAGAAAAGGATTAGGATAAATGTCTTAAGACAGCGACTAGGATAAATTGTTTTAAGACAGCGACTTGGAGAAATGTCTTAAGACAGCGACTAGGATAAATTGTTTTAAGACAGCGACTTGGAGAAATGTCTTAAGACAGCGACTAGGAGAAATGTCTTACATAGATGTTAGCAGGTATCCCAACCCTGAGGACTGTGGTGGATCTGTCCAGAATCTTAATTCTTACTGGATACTTGTGCAAGTCCAGCGTGACCTCCCCTATCTCCTTTCTTCCTGTTTCATCGGTCACCTCAGCCATGACCTTAATCGTTGTTTGTTTAGGACCAACAAAGCCGTTCAGCTTAAAGTTAGGGAAATCCGCCGTGCCTGAGGGGGACATCTGGCATCAGACGTTAGTGTAGGGCGTGAAACAGGGAAGAAGCAATAAAAAAAAATCTTATTATTCAATCATAAATGCCGTCTGGACACATGGGCGTCCCTAGGAATTTTTCCAGGGGGGGGGGCAAAAAAACACCACTTTTTTATTTTAACTGAAAATGCCATACAGGTACAATGTTCATTTAAATTCAAGTTCAGTATAAAATAAGGGTCGAAAAAAGCCTTACAAATTAGTGCTGTAATAGCTAAAATACAACATTTATTAATGCATTTAGTAAATTAAAAACTTAATTTATCACGAGAAAATTGAATTTTGCTGTGAAATAATATACGTGTAGAAACTGCAGGATTACCAAGGATGGATATCTGAAAATTTTTACAGGCTAAAAAAAATCGAAAAGTAGACCAATCGTGGGATTCCGAAATGCCGTTATTAAAAGATTTTGGGGCGTCTGCAGCATCTGACTTATCATTGGCATTGAGGACAACAGTACACGTTCAACAGCCAGACACAACTGAAGCAACTGTTCCTAATTTGATTGTCGCTGACACTTATTCATTTCCTAATGTTTGATATTGGAAGGTATGTCTGGACATACGACCTTTCAAATAAGTTGAAATTGCAGCTGATTCGTGATTGTCGGACCCTTGATAAAAATTATGATTTTAGAGCTAACAGTGAAGTGAGGGAAACAGAGTTTTTAGTTTTTAGATATGCATGGTTATCGTGGATATTCACCGTGGCTTGTATACTCGCAAATGTTAATAGGTGCCTTTTGCAAATATTGCGAGTTGTATCTGCAAAAAGTAATTCTATGAGTGCAGTGGGTATTTGTCATCAAACCATGTACAAAATATAAAGATTTCAACGAAGATGCATGTAGCAACCTGCAAAGCACATTATGGCACAAAGGCTCTCATGAAGATGCAAGCAATTTTATTTGCTTTATTGGAAGCCAAAGCAGTTTCTATAGATGAGCAGTTGGACTCATCATTTAGAAGACAAATTCAAGAAAATCGCAACAAACTGGGTCGCATCATTTCTACAATCCTATTTCGCTGCATGCATGTTTTAGCATTTCGTGGAACAGAATCAAATTCTGGTAATTTGTATGAACTGTTAGTGTTTCGTGTTGAATCACGAGATGAAGTTCTTGGTAATCATTTGTTAATTGGTTCTTCTAGTGCTGAGTATGGTTCCCCGACAAAACGGCCCCTGATAAAACGGCTCCGACATAACGGCCGCGACAAAACGGCCCTGGACTAATAGATGGACTAATAGTAAAATTTACAATCAAATAAATTCGTATTTTTACTCACCTATTCAGTGTCAGGTTTAGCTAACAATAAACAATAATAATAACACCACAAAAGTGAATTTAATAGCCTTTACGCGAAATGGTACCAATAACGGTTGTTTGTTGACAAGAAATAATATAATAACATCACAAGAAATAATTTTACAATTTTACCACTTTTTTTAAGGGTGAAAAAGTTGACGAAAGCTTAAAATGCAAACATTTTTAAAATGTTTTTGTTAAAAAATGTTCACAATTTGTCTGGGGCCATTTTGACCGGGGCCTTTATGTCGGGGCCGTTTTGACGGGTAACCGCTGAGTGTATCTCGGCAATTACGCAAAACACTATAATCAAAATTAATGGGTCTCTCTTGCGTGAAGACATTTTTCGTGTAGCAAATAATTCAGTTGCATTGTCTATACTTGCCGACGAGACAAATGACATTTCAGGCATTGAGCAGATGTCGCTTGGTGTTAGATTTGTCAAAGAACAAAATGGGAAAATGATGGTCACAGAAGAATTCATGGGATATATTACAATTGTCAATAGAACAGCTGAAGGTTTAACCAACACCATCATTACTAATTCATTCGAATTTTGATTAAATATGACAAAGCTTTTTGGTCAAGGATGCTACGGATGTTCTACAATGGCAGGTAAAGAAGGAGGAGTCCAAGCAATAATTCGAAAAAAATACCCAAAAGCAACATTTGTACATTGCAGTTCACATAAACTAAATCTTGTTGTGAACAATTTAAATAATATGAATGTTGTACGAAACACAATAGGAACAATTAAGTCAATTATAGTGTTTTTCCGAGAAAGTAATCAGCAAAGAAAACTTATTCTAATTGTTCCTTTGCTATGTGAAACTAGATGGTCACATAAATATAAAAGCTTGCGGATTTTTTCTGAAAATGTTACAGAAATTGCTAAACAACTGGATTATTTAGAACAATCAGTAATGTAAGCAGTTATACTTGCAGATATAATTCTTTTTTATGATTGATAAATGTAAACTGTCGTCCATGTTATAAACTTTCAGGAAATCTAGTTCAGTTTTATTTTTAACAACTATATGACATTTCTATGACTTTTTTTTCTCAAATGTAGGGGGGGGCCAAATGCCCCCCTTGCCCCCCTTCCCTACGCCCATGTCTGGACATTTTTTTTCTTAAAATGTAGAAATAAAAACCGCTTTAAAGGGCTTGAACTTTCATTAAAGAATTTTAAAAAATAATTTTCCTTAAATATTGACGAAGAACTTTTCATACAGTAGAAGTGGAATATTTTCTAACCCCAGATGGTGAATAAAATGAAATTTAATAACCAAGCTTAAATAAATTCGAATTGAATGTATGTTACAAGTGTGTTTACCTCTTTGTGCCAGAACTCGCGTGGGTTATGGCTGAAATTCAAGGCACATTTTCCTTGAACACCTTTTCCAAATGTGTATCTGGAGAAAAATAAAACTTCGTTGTTACTGGTAATATATGATATAGCCATGATTGTTGTTACTGGTAATATATGATATAGCCATGATTGTTGTTACTGGTAATATATGATATAGTCATGATTGTTGTTACTGGTAATATATGATATAGTCATGATAGTTGTTACTGGTAATATATGATATAGCCATGATTGTTATTAATGGTAATATATGATATAGCCATGATTGTTATTAATGGTAATATATGATATAGCCATGATTGTTGTTACTGGTAATATATGATATAGCCATGATTGTTGTTACTGGTAATATATGATATAGCCATGATTGTTGTTACTGGTAATATATGATATAGCCATGATAGTTGTTACTGGTAACATATGATATAGCCATGATTGTTATTAATGGTAATATATGATATAGCCATGATTGTTATTAATGGTAATATATGATATAGCCATGATTGTTGTTAATGGTAATATATGATATAGCCATGATTGTTATTAATGGTAATATATGATATAGCCATGATAGTTGTTACTGGTAATATATGATATAGCCATGATAGTTGTTACTGGTAATATATGATATAGCCATGATAGTTGTTACTGGTAATATATGATATAGCCATGATAGTTGTTAGTGGTAATATATGATATAGCCATGATAGTTGTTACTGGTAATATATGATAAAGCCATGATTGTTGTTACTGGTAATATATGATATAGCCATGATATTTGTTACTGGTAATATATGATATAGCCATGATAGTTGTTACTGGTAATATATGATATAGCCATGATAGTTGTTACTGGTAATATATGATATAGCCATGATAGTTGTTACTGGTAATATATGATATAGCCATGATAGTTGTTACTGGTAATATATGATAAAGCCATGATTGTTGTTACTGGTAATATATGATTTAGCCATGATTTATCCTTGAACAAATGGTCACTTATCACAAGGAAAATATTTGATGAATTTATTGTTACTAGAAAGCCTACGATAATTCTGAAAATATGGGGGTGTTGATTTTTTTCCAATAGAAAATTAATCTATATGGCAATGAAATAAATACTACCACAAAAATCTTGAACTAAGATACACAAAGACGCAGCCTTTGTTTCGCTTTCCATTGTAAGAACAAAAGTCTACATTTTTACTTTTTTAATATCTCCGGGTAAATAAATTGCCTCAAGTTGAGGCCCTCAACCAGATCAGAAGATGTGGATCTTACCACTTACCACATGACCACGGCATTAGACAATTAAATGTCTTTTTTTAAAATGAAATGTTATGCAAAATTTTACAGTGCTCTTCTTCTAATAAGCATAAAATAACTTATTTATAAAATAAAAAACTTGTGACATCAAATGTACACCTTTCACGAGTAGGTCTGAAACAATTTTTTGTAGTGTTAAGTTCTGCTTGGTCATCTCTGGGGTAGGCCTACTCTCCTAATTGTTGCAATCATAAAAACAAATTGTTTGACTCGATCGGGAGTAAAACAGAGAAAAATATCTTCATGGATTGAAACAACTCATGACTTATTTTAAAGTACACATCAAGCCAGCATTAAACACAATATCCTTTTGATTTGACTTTTAATTAGTAATTATACAACAATTTATTGTTGTGACTTCATATTAAGAACTAAAATACGCCATTAGTGTTATCAATAACCTGTTTCAGTTAGTGGCATATATCTTCACACCCTCTCTAGTTCTAAACATCTCCTCTCACCTAGTCCACCTTATGACAAACCCCTCCCCAAAACTTACTTTGCACCAACAGTTATACTCGTGGCGCTGTTTCTGTCCGTGGTTACAATGAAGCTTGGTGTAGCGATGACCTCCACAGAAAATCTTGGCAGTACTGGCGGAGATAGGGATGTATGTAAACCCTTGTTTTTTTATGCAATAACTTTAACACTGCTGTATGTAAACCCTTGTTGTGTTATGCAATAACTTTAACACTGCTGTATCTTAACCCTTGTTGTGTAATACAATAACTTTAGCACTGCTGTATGTAAACCCTTGTTGTGTATTACAATAACTTTAACACTGCTGCATGTAAACCCTTGTTGTGGAATACAATAACTTTAACACTGCTGTATATAAACCCTTGTTGTGTAATACAATAACATAAACACTGCTGTATGTAAACCCTTGTTGTGTAATACAATAACTTTAACACTGCTGTATGTAAACCCTCGTTGTGTAATACAATAACTTTAACACTGCTGTATGTAAACCCTTGTTGTGTAATACAATAACATAAACCTTGCTGTATGTTAACCCTTGTTGTGTAATACAATAACTTTAACACTGCTGTATGTAAACCCTCGTTGTGTAATACAATAACTTTAACACTGCTGTATGTAAACCCTTGTTGTGTAATACAATAACTTTAACACTGCTGTATGTAAACCCTTGTTGTGTAATACAATAACTTTAACACTGATGTATGTAAACCCCTGTTGTGTAAAACAATAACAAAAACACTGATGTATGTAAACCCTTGTTGTGTAATACAATAACTTTAACACTGCTGTATGTAAAACCTTGTTGTTTAATACAATAACTTTAACACTGCTGTATGTAAACCCTTGTTGTTGTTTAGTACAATAACTTTAACATTGCTGTATGTTAACCCTTGTTGTGTAATACAATAACTTTAACACTGCTGTATGTAAACCCTTGTTGTGTAATACAATAACTTTAACACTGCTGTATGTAAACCCTTGTTGTGTAATACAATAACTTGACTAATACACAAATGGACGCGTATACCTTCATCAGTAGAAATAACTTACACAAGTATCAACATTATATTTGAATTGTGTAATACATATTATTTCATCGAAAAAAGTAACGTTTGAAAAAAAAAGAAAAGAAATAAAAGAAGAAAGATGGGCATACTTACTTAACAAAGACACGCATTATAAAAAAAGTAAAGGAGTATCAAAAGTTTCAGTAAAAACTCCAACTAATTAACTTTTCGCAAGGACTTGAAGTGAGTTCTTTCAGAAAATACAGAAGGCAAGTATATCTTTTAATAGTCACTTGACCAACGCAGAAAATAGGTTATAGAAAACATTTCGATATTAGTCATAAGGTAAGCGTTTGAAATCCAAATCTAGTCATATTATTTTTGTTTTAATAAAAATCATATTCCATCAGTTTTACCTCATGTTTTGTCATTGACGATAAGCATGTGTTACAGGGTAAAGCTGTCTGACTAATCAAACAGTGGGTATAGTTTAGCTCACCTGCCAGAAACATACAGGCTGAAGCCGTCTGGCTAATCAAACAGTGGGTTTAGTTTAGCTCAACACACAGACACATACAGGCTGAAGCCGTATGGCTAATCAAACAGTGGGTCTAGTTTAGCTTAACACACAGACACATACAGGCTGAAGCCGTCTGGCTAATCAAACAGTGGGTTTAGTTTAGCTCAACACACAGACACATACAGGCTGAAGCCGTCTGGCTAATCAAACAATGGGTTTAGTTTAGCTCAACACACAGACACATACAGGCTGAAGCCGTCTGGCTAATCAAACAGTGGGTTTAGTTTAGCTTAACACACAGACACATACAGGCTGAAGCCGTCTGGCTAATCAAACAGTGGGTTTAGTTTAGCTTAACACACAGACACATACAGGCTGAAGCCGTCTGGCTAATCAAACAGTGGGTTTAGTTTAGCTCAACAGACAGACACATACAGGCTGAAGCCGTCTGGCTAATCAAACAGTGGGTATAGTTTAGCTCAACAGACAGACACATACAGGCTGAAGCTGTCTGGCTAATCAAACAGTGGGTTTAGTTTAGCTCAACAGACAGACACATACAGGCTGAAGCCGTCTGGCTAATCAAACAGTGGGTTTAGTTTAGCTCAACAGACAGACACATACAGGCTGAAGCCGTCTGGCTAATCAAACAGTGGGTATAGTTTAGCTCAACAGACAGACACATACAGGCTGAAGCTGTCTGGCTAATCAAACAGTGGGTTTAGTTTAGCTCAACAGACAGACACATACAGGCTGAAGCCGTCTGGCTAATCAAACAGTGGGTTTAGTTTAGCTCAACAGACAGACACATACAGGCTGAAGCCGTCTGGCTAATCAAACAGTGGGTTTAGTTTAGCTCAACAGACAGACACATACAGGCTTTAAATGTGAATAAATGTGTAGAGTACAAGAGTTGCTGCATTTCTACGGTGCTAGATTCAAACTACCACTTATAAAAAAATACCCTCTTTGACAGTTATCACAGCAACACATTTTACTATAATTCTTAATCCTTAACTTAGGGGCCCATTAGCCAATGTATTGATCATTCTGGCTCCTATATGTGTTAGATCTGCGATGCTTCTGTGGTATTGAAAAGGATATTTCACCGGTCTCATGGGCGCATAGAGATGATATTAGGAACCAGAGATTGTACTAGAGAAGGCGATGTAGACGATTGCAGGTAGACCTAGTTTACGAGCCTTGCAGTAAAAGTCTTTAAGACACCCCAGATTATCTTTCATATTTTAGACTTACCAAATTCCTCCACTGTTATTGAATGCGTGTACATATTGTCGTATCCTTGCCACACATCAATTGTCCATACGCCAAGGGATGGATAGTCTGTCAGTTCAAAGATAAGCTCAATGACTCCTGGAGATGTGAGCATCAAAATACATGATTCTTTTGGTAACATGTTTGTTGGTTAATTTTAATGCTTCAAACAAAATGTTTTTATATAATAACCCAGATAAATTTAACAGAGCTCGGAGAACTCGATGGTGTAAAAATGTGATTTTTTTTGATAAAATTGAAAATTAAACTACTTTAAAATATGTAATAGTAATATGTATATATAATGATATCTGTTAAGGGGAGGAAATACGTATGCGTTTGAGTGACAATGGTAGGGGTAGGGGTTTGTCACCTGTCTTATAAAGATTCAGCTCGGCATGGTGGGGTGGAGAATATTTTGTTAAGTAACATTAGCAGCTTCCCCCCCCCCTTACTTTAGGTTCTGGTGAAGAAAGGAGTGCAGTCATTTTTAGCAATGCCATAACTTGTAAATAACTTTCATTCATATTAAGGCTGCTGTATTTTTCGGAAAATGTATGCTTACGTCGTTTCAAAATATAATTGAAACAAATTGTTATCCCATTGTGAATTTTAATAAAAAATTAAGGTTTTCAACTGTTGCTCTCTGTATTTTATAATAATAATTTGTAAAAATTGTCTTGATTTTTACATGTACAAACAGTTTTAAATTTATCATATTTTTGAAAGGATACACATACGTACACACATAAACACACATAAATATTTATATATATATATATATATATATATATATATATATATATATATATATATATATATTTATTTATTTATTTATTTATTTATATATGTATATATATGTATATATATATATATATATTAAATTAAAGAATATGGCCAATAGGTACTGTTAAGAAAATATGTAAACAATGATTGTTACCGTTTTTTGAAGTTATGTTGCTGTATTGATCAAGTTTAAAGTTCTGAGGGCTCTGCAAACACAAACCAATATTTTTATGTACAATTTTTACTAAATAATATTGAAAAAGAAATATGTTTTAACATAGACCGAATTGGGGTGATTTATTCATCAATATTCCACAATATCTGTAACTAGTTACGACCCGGGGCGTAGCATACGCCGCAGACTTTCTCATGGATGGTGCAAAGAAAGGGAAAGAACGGACACAAATTACAGCACGAAGAAATCAGAGCAACGTGAATGAACTTGAAAAAAAAAGTGGGAGACATCGCTGTCGTATTAATGGTTTCTGCGCACTGCGGTTAGCTACATGCTCCCGAACTGCACTAACCTAGCTTGCCAACAATAAACTGTGATTGGCCGACTCTTGTGAGGGTCAGCTATGTTCGCAAAAAATGGGGAAAAGAACGGCTACAAACAAACATTTGTAATTAATGTTTCCGCTGAGGCTTGAACCCAGTACCTACCACGTGTAAGGCGAACGTGATAACAACTACACTACGAACATTTTATTCTGTGAAGGAACAACGCAAGTGGACGCAAGAAGCATTGTTTGTCTCGAAACACGCCCACCCCCCCCCTTTTTGAGCCTACTTCGCTTGATTGGTCCACCCCAGCGAGGGTCATTCGTCATGCTCATTTGTTCACTAATTGCTCTTGATTTTTTTCTGGTGAATTATATATATATAAATATAGATATTTAGCGCGTCTTCTTTTGATTTTCCATTTTTCTGTGGGTTTTCATGTCACTTGAGTTTCACTTGATGCAGTAACTGGTAATCTTCCTTGCATGACGGCTCCCTCCCCACCCCCATTGAGTCCCTATAGACCTGACGCAACTATTTCCACCTAGATCAAGCGCAGACCTGCACTGATTTTATTTTATTTAAATGTGATGGGCAACAATAGTTTCTCTAATAGCTTTATACTGCAGTCACCATTTCTTTTTGTATCCCTGTTATCAACTCTGTATTCACCATTTCTTTTAACGCAACATTTCAACTTACCAATCATTTATATTAAAATTACATTTTAATGAAGTAACACGAACATAAAACGTGGGAAGCCATTGCTGAGGAGCGCACCCTCAGGCGGACCGGTGTGCGTAAGGGCTCTCAAGCTGCGGAAGCCACCCTCACTGCTAGGGGTTAAGAGAGAAGAGCCAGCAGAAAGGTGGGGGAAAGAGGAGTAGGAGTCAACGCCATCGTCCCTTAAAGGTGGACGTATGCCATACATGCATAGAATGAAGTAACACGCATACGCGTAAAATAATAGAGTAAGTCCTTACCATAAAGGTGACAGTTAACGGAATGAGGACAGGCCTCAGGGCTAGGTCAACGGTGACAACTCTGGTTCGAACTAAAATGGAACATTTGTTGTTTGTTTAAGCATGACAAAATAATATTTAAAAGGCTCATTTCACTATTTACTTTTAACGGACAGAGTAAGAAATTTAGAATATTTGTTTTTGTGATGTGGTCTCCATCTAG